>BOPN01000406.1:157500-165000 GCA_017312705.2 Penaeus japonicus | reverse complement strand
TCTACTTTATCTGTCTCCCTTTCTCTTCCTCTCGTTCGTCTCAGTGAATGAGTGCTCCCGTCTCTGCCTCTTCCCTTCCCCCTTCATCTTTCCCTTCCTCTTCCTAACTTTGTATTTCAAGTTCATTTCAGTGAGTGAGCGTTCCTTCTCCCCCCCCCCTCTCTCTCTCTTTCTCTCTCTTTCTCGCTCTCTCTCTCTCTCTCTCTCTCTCTCTCTCTCTCTCTCTCTCTCTCTCTCTCTCTCTCTCTCTCTCTCTCTCTCTCTCTCTCTCTCTCTCTCTCTCTCTCTCTCTCTCTCTCTCTCTCTCTCTCTCTCTCTCTCTCTCTCTCTCTCTCTCTCTCTCTCTCTCTCTCTCTCTCTCTCTCTCTCTCTCTCTCTCTCTCTCTCTTTCTCTCCGTGTGTGTGTATGTCTGTTCCTGTCTCTCTCTCTTTATACTTTATTTATTTATACTTTGTTTATTTCAATGAATGAGCGTTCCCCCCCCTCTCTCTCTCTCTTTCTCTCTCTCTCTCTCTCTCTCTCTCTCTCTCTCTCTCTCTCTCTCTCTCTCTCTCTCTCTCTCTCTCTCTCTCTCTCTCTCTCTCTCTCTCTCTCTCCGCTCTCTCTCTCTCTCCTCTCTCTCTCTCTCTCTCTCTCTCTCTCTCTCTCTCTCTCTCTCTCTCTCTCTCTCTCTCTCTCTCTCTCTCTCTCTCTCTCTCTCTCTCTCTACCCCCTACCTTCTCTCTCTCTCTCTTTCTCTCTCTCTCTCTCTCTCTCTCTCTCTCTCTCTCTTGTCTGAAGCCATTTCACGAGCGTCTTATCAGCTGTCGAACTCCATTGACTAAAGTCCCTGTCCCCAGGAGTCTTCAGGGGTCTTTGCTATCCAGATCCCTGTTCTCCTTCTTCTTCTTCGTCTTCTTCTTCTTCTTCTTTTCGCATCATCTTATTCCTTCTTCTCCGTCTTCTTCTTCTTTGCCTCCTTCTATTCTTTACTCTTCTTTATTTGTTTTCTTCTCGCTGTTATCTTACTTTTTTTTTCTTTCATCTTCTCCTCTTCGTCTTCTTCCTCTTTCTCCTTCTTGATTCTCTCTCTTCTCCTCCTCCTTTGCTACGTTGTCCTCCTTCTCCTCCTCTTATATCGCGTCCTTCTTCCCGCATCTTCCTTCTCTCCTTTTCCTCCTCCTTCTTGTATGTCATCCTTCCTTTTCTCTTTTCCTCTTCCTTCTCTCTTTTCCTCTTCCTTCTCAGTCTCTTCACCCTCATCTTCCATCGCCTCCCGCTTCCCCCTCTTTCCTCTTTGCCATCTTTATTTTTTCCTCATCCTTCTATTTCTTCTTTGCTAAACTTTCTTCTTCTTCTTTTTCTTCTTCTTCTTCCCCTTCCTTATCCTTCTTCTTTGTCACCTTATCTTTTTCCCTTTCTTCGCCACTCATTATTCTTCCTTTTCTCATTCCTTCTCCCTCTTCTTTGCCAGCTCCTCTTCTATATCTTCCTTTCTCTTTGTCACCTCTTCTTCTTTTTTCCCTTTTCCCCTTCCTGTTCCTTCTTCTTTGCCACCACTTCTTCTTCTTCTTTCTTTTTTTGCCACCCCTTCTTCTTTTTTCTTCCCCTTCCTATTCCTTCTTCTTCTTCTTCTCCTTCTTCTCACTCTGATTTCCTCTTCTTCTTTACCACCACCTCTTCCTCCTCCTTCTCGCCCACCACAACCTTCCATCACCCCTCATACCCCCCTCCTCCTCCTCCTCCTACTCCTTCTCCTCCATCTCCTCCTCCTCCTCCTCTTCCTCCTCCTTCTCCTCCTCCTCCTCCTCCTCCTCGTCCTCCTCCATCTCCTCCTCCTCCTCCTCTTCCTCTTCCTTTCCTTCTTGTTCTTCACCATACGATCCTCTCACACCATTTTCTCCTGGACATCTACCCTGTCTCACACCTTGGACTTCCTTCTCCTCCTAAACATTTTTTTTCTTCTCATCATCCTTCCCCCTCTCTGACGTCATTTACCTTTGAGACTTGCAGGATATCTTTGCAATTTTATATCCTTCCGTTCGTCATTTTATGTGTAAATGTGAGGAGAAAAACATGATTGTTACGTCCCGTGTGACAAAAGCTTCTTCGGACTCATCTCACAAAATGATGTACGCTTTTTGCAACACACACACACACACACACACACACACACACACACACACACACACACACACACACACACACACAGAGTAGAAAAAGGTATTTCCTTACTGCTTATACAAAAGTACGAACATTCGACCTTAATAACGCAAAAGTTTCCTTCATAAGTTTTTATCATAATCTTATACACTTTTTATATTACTATATTTCCTTATTTTTCTAATAAAGAATTATTTGGAAAAGTTTTTTTTTATTATCATTTATTCAGATACTAGAAACATGTTAGATATTAGAAAAATAAATCTAATACCTTGCCTAGTGGTATCAAAATTCCTCGAAGGGAGAGATGAAGAAAAAAAGTAAGTAGAGCCAAGTTCTAGGACGTGGATGTGTTCAAGGAGACTTCAAAAGTTATTGCGTGAGCAGATCTACCATAGGATAAGGATAAGCTAGATTTGAGGAGCAGATGCTTCGCTGGGCTTACGTGCACTGAGGCGAGCCCGCCAAATTTAACAAGGTCAACAATGTTTCCTTAATTAATGTGAAGGAAACTATGGCGACGGAAAGTAGGTTATATCATCATAGCCAATGCTCAGAGAATGGGTAGATATCACAGCATGGTTATTTTTATTTTTTTTATTTTATTATTATTATTATTATTATTATTTTTTTTTTTTTTTTTTTTTTTTTTTTTTTTTTTTTTATCTCCATCTTTTGATAAGTGCAATTAATGCCTCTTACACACGACGCGTAAACATGTTTTGAAGGATGTTTGTTTACTGGGGGTATGTTAGGACGTTCAAACCCCTGAGCATGTTTTGTGAAACTAGCGTGAACGTTTCGTGTATGAGGACAATCATTCGGTACCGAGTGAGAGGCTTACTGACATGTTTCTTATTTGATTATAAACATTGATGTAGAATGCTCCTCACATGCAGCTAGGACTATTCTATTTCGGGTAATGCTTTTAGTATTTCATAACTCGTGATTTAGAGAGAAAAAAATATATATATATATTTGTTCATCCTAAGCAGATGCATTGTCATTTTCAGATTTCATTGATACTGGTATTAAATGTCTTTAATATATGTTTCGAGTTATACAAACGTTTTAAAGGAAGTGTATTTATTATGGAATTAATTTCCGTTTACTTATGTTTTTTTTTTCTATAATTGGTTATTTCGTCTGAAAGGAAACCATTCAATTCCCATTAGCCATCCGTAAATTCTATAAATATATTATTGATTGTATAATCAAAACATTAATAACACCTCATAGTATGAAGGAAGAAATAGCCTACTGACTTTTTTAATTTACTTTTACACTGAAAAATATATTCAACTATTATCAGACACAATAATGCCACAATTCTTAGAAGTGAAACGTTTTAGAGATGCACAAGAAAACATGCTTAATGAAAATGTTGGGTACCAACCATCTATATCCATTTCATCTCAGCTCCTACCAAAATTGAATAAAACGGGAAAGAATAAATACAATATACGAAAACAATATATATATATTTAAGCATACATATTAAAACAGGGATAACAAGAGCTACTTTGTTTGTATTCGAAAAACGGAAGTCAACAAAACTCATCTCCTTGATGATCCCATGCTCTTGGCAAAGAAAATGTACTAATGGGAAAATGTTGAAATCATGAAAGAAACCAACAAAGATGTCGGTATGTAAGAAGGGTCATTTCACTCTGCAATAAGTGATAATCGAGACATTGATTTTATTGGAACTGATTCAGACCGAGAATATGTAAACAGAAGCCGTGCGGTACGATGTTGGGCATATTGCACATACATTCCCCCAATATCACTTCCTCAGATCAACTATGCAAGGGAGAGACAACAGCTGGAGTGACGTAATTCGTTCGGAACCCGGAAAATTAATTAAATCAACTAATGAATATCTTCCAACAGGCAACAGCGATGGGAAAGCAATAAAGCAGCAGGCAGAAGATATATATGTACGTAGTCTCTGGTTGGTTGTCATGCCTTTTTTTATACTTAGAGTTCTAAAAAAGGTTTAATTACCTTATGGTAATTTTAAGCTTCAGGATATAGCTATGCTTAAGAGGTCTAGATTTGGGGGACGGGAGGAGGACCCGCAGCCCCCTGACATTGCACACACACTCACACACACACACACACACACACACACACACACACACACACACACACACACACACACACACACACACACACACACACACACACACACACATACACACACACATATATATAGCCTTATCTACTCACATAAATGAATAGTATTTCTAAACAAATATATTTTCTATGATATTGCCACCTTAGGTTAGGTTGTATTAGGATCTTAGTATCTTATGCAATAACTCTCCAGTCCTCTGTGACCAGCATCACTACCGGCTGTTGAGGTTGATGGTGGTGATGGTTAGTAGTAGTAATAGTGGTAGTAGTAGTAGTAGTAGTAGGAGGAGGAGTAGTAATAGTAGTAGTAGTATCAGTAGTAGTAGCAGTAGTAGTAGTAGTAGTAGAAGTAGGAGTAGGAGTAGTAATAGTAGTAGTAGTATCAGTAGTAGTAGTAGTAGTAGCAGTAGTAGTAGCAGTAGAAATAGTAGTAGTAGTAGTTGTGGCAGTTGTAGTAGTAATAATAATAATGGTAATAGTAGCAGTAGGAATAGTAGTAGCAGTGATAGTAATAGTAGTAGTAGTGGTAGTAACATTATTAGTAGTAAATGTAATATCAAAAGTAGAAGTAGTAATACTAGTAGTAGTAACAGTATTTCTATTAGTAGTATTACTACTAGTAGTAACAATATTAGTTGTAGTAGTAGTAGAAATAAGGACAATAGTAGTATCAGCAGTAGTAGAAATAATAGTAGTATTAGTAACAGTATTAGTAGCAGTAGTAGTAGTAATAGAGTAGCAGTAACAAAAGTAGTATTATAATAGTAGTAGTAGTAGAAGTAGTAGAAGTAGTAGTAGTAGTAGTAGTAGTAATAGTAGGAGTAGGAGTAGGAGGAGGAGTAGTTATGATAATAATAGAAGAAATAGCAGTAACAGTTGTTGTTATTGTATTGGAAGAATCTGAAAATAAGATAAATTAAATACATTATTCATAATATTAGATGCAATAAATATTAAGATGTGGTTGCGGTGTCTATCCACCCTTCGGCCCTTCCGACACCATGCCTTCGAGTTGTTGTTATATACCAGAACCACTTGAAACAACACATAAAAAAAACACTATTGTCCATATGTCATCCACGTTTAGGCTACAGTTTCAGACACTCTTAACGCCGCAACCTCGCTGACAGTGTTTCCCATAACAGATTTATGGGACACTATTATAGGCCAGACTTTTATTATCCCACAAAGCATTCCATGGAGCTCGCAGTAATGGCGGCCATCCAAGAGTGAGCGCCTTAGAAGGAGGCTGTTGGGAATACCACGCACTTGGATCGCAAAAGATCACAGTTGGTGTGAGTCCCTTTCCTGCGCCCGAATGTTTTCTACGGTTGATACAGCCGCGGTATAATCGTTGGTTGAAATATATAGGACTCTCACTTCGTATGATTTCGGGAGTTTGTATATATACACATGCTTACAAGTACATATATACATACGTGCTTACTACTACATATATACATAGATGCTTACAATAACATATATACATACATACTTACAATTACATATATACATACCTGTTTACAATTACATATATACATACATGCTTACAATTACATATATACATACCTGCTTACAATTACATATATACAAACACACATACATACATACATTGTAAACTGGTGGAGATTGCAAAGACGTTCAAGTTGTTGACCTACTTTATAGTAGTATCCCAAACTGCACTTGCCTCCAGACACAGGCTGGAGGTCAAATGTGTGTGCTCTGCTACTCTGACCTGATGTCTACCTGTCTTTCTTCTCTGTGTGTCTGAGACTGTCGCCCTGTCTGTCCTTGCTTACCTGACCCGTTCCTACTTTCTCTGCCTCAGGGTTTCCGGCTGGCAAACGCATCTGCAGCCAGGAACCAAGAGCAGTTAAAGGTGGAAAAGGACTCAGGAAAGCGGGAAGTCTAGGGTCACGACATATTTATATATGTGTGTATGTGTGTGTGCGTGTGTTTGTCTGTGTGTATTTATGTGTGTGTCTGTGTCTGTGTGCGTGTGTGTGTGTATATATATATTTATATATATATATATATATATATATATATATATATATATATATATATATATATATATGAATGTGTATATATATATATATATATATATATATATATATATATATATATATATATATATATATATATATATATATATACATATGCATGTATGTATGTATATATATATATATATATATATATATATATATATATATATATATATATATATATATGTGTGTGTGTGTGTGTGTGTGTGTGTGTGTGTGTGTGTGTGTGTGTGTGTGTATATATATATATATATATATATATATATATATATATATATATATATATATATATATATATATATATATATATATATATATATATATATATTGCAAATCAATGGACCCTTACTACTCACGAACCTCCTTTAGATATGTTTGTTATCATAGACATGTTTTACACATTCATGTCACATATTCATGTTTACACAGACCATATGCTTTTTTCCTTATGTATTGCAAATGATCAGAACGATAAAGCACCCTGTCAATATTGAGAAAGAACTGTAGGATTATATATAAATATACATCAGATAATCGTCACACTGGGCCTGGTGGCCGCCTCCTTGGCCGCTCCTTCGCAGCCCTCCTACGGCTACTCTCCTCCTCCTTCCTACCAGGTGGGTCTCGGAGCGCTTCCTCGGGCCTTGCTCGCGGTAGCCACCTGTCCCAAGTTTATTTTCCCTTCTGCTTTGCTTTCGTGGTTATTAGTATCAATGAATCAAATTGCATTTCATTCATCTATTTATTATTACGTCTTTATTTATCATCAAGTCTTCTTTAATTTATCTATATATCACCTTAAAGGGATTTTGTCTAAGTAGGATTTTTTTTTTTTTTTTTTTTTTTTTGTAAGGGGGATTATACAGATTAAACGCGGCTGATTTCTGCCTAATTTGAGAAATCTAGAAAAAAAAGTGGAATATTTATTTAGGGCAAAACTCTCCCACTCACAGTGTACCTACCGATTACCATGGCCTCCACGCAAAGGCTGTACACATTCCACAGATATATATTCTGACAGGACAGAGCAGAGCTTTGACTAATTTCCCATGTCGCGATGAATCTCCAGAATGCAACATACATAAGCCAATGAAGTCGAAAGTGAGGATTTAGCCCCCCTTGCAAGAATGACGTCACACCAAGGGGTCAGTCAGTTGCTCTCGCTGCAACCAC
>BOPN01000406.1:150000-152500 GCA_017312705.2 Penaeus japonicus | reverse complement strand
TCCAAGAGTCTATATATGTATATATATATATTATATATATATATATATATATACATACATATATGACATAACTCGACCTGTTTCTCCCTCGATTGCCTGTATTCCTGCACCGGAAATAAAAGAAGGAAGGAAAAGGAAAGAAAGTAATGGAAATCTGGGCTGACGAGGAACGTATAATTTCCTGACGCTTTCGTCTTTTGTTTTGCCCTTGCGCTTATTTTGGCGCCATCCCGTTTCTTCTTTCCCTGTTATTCGTAGTAAAATCATATTTCTCCTTGGTTATTTTGTGTTATTGTTATTATCATTGTCAATGGAATTAAGATGATTTTGATCGTTTTTTTTTTACTTGTTATTGTTACGCTCTTTATTTCCTGATGCCGTTTACAGAGTATCTTTTGATAGAATTATTTTATTATCATTGTTATTATTATATTTATAATTCCTAGAAAATAGTATTGCTGTTCTCCCGCCCACCTTTGTCCTTTTTCCTCAGCTACTCTTCTCCCTCAAGTGGAAGTATCCCCATCATTATCACCATCATCATCCTCACTATCACCATCATCATCACCGTCACCATCATCATCACACCACCATCATCATCACCATCATCACCACCACCACACCACCATCATCACCACCACCACACCACTATCACCACCATCATCATCACCACCATCATCATCATCACCATCATCATCACCACCATCATCCTCATACTTTAGATCTCCGAACAGCAACCTCTCCCGCCAGTAAATCATCCACCAAAGTGAATATGCTGATGTAGACGCCCATAATTTGAAGTCAAGTGTATTTCTTATACGGTACAGTACCACTTTCATTACCTCCTTTATTTGATTAAGTAGCACGTGCGTCTAGGAAACAGCTCTCCATAAAACACAATAAAGGTGTGAGTTTCCTTCGCCTATAAGATTTATAGAAAACGGTGTTACTGTACCTCCGGCACCTATAAAGGATCCGATACCATGCAAAGGAATTTATATTACCTCGTTACCAAACAGTATTTGGAAGTCATCTGAGCAAACCACTCGCAGGGACTTCAAAATAAAAAAACTATTTCGATGAAAATAGCCTTTGCTTTCATCTTACTCTATCAACGGTTCCTGTGTTTGTTTGTTTGTTTGCGTGATGGTATAGCATTACGACACAAAGATGTTGCTGTTAATTGTATCTTCTTTTTGTTCTTAATTGTTCTGTAATATTTTAGTGCAATTTGAGTGGGAGTGGCTTTAATAGCCTCTGCATATATGGCTTACTAGTGGCTTAATAACCTCTGCATATATGGCTTAATAGTGGCTTAATAGCCTCTGCATATATGGCTTAATAGTGGCTCTGCATAACATGATACTACAATTATTGAACACTTAGACGCGTTCAAATTGGAAAAAATGTTCAAGTGCTTTTATGAGCATTGTAATAAAGGAGAAATTAATAGAAATCTTAATGGTGGTAAAGATAATAATGATGAAAATCACAATCATAGTGATGACGATAACAGTAGTAGTCGTAGCAATTATAACAATGAAAATGATTATGATGATGGTGGTGGTGATAGTGATGTTGATGGAGATGGTGATGGTGATGATGATGGTGATGGTGAGGAGGAGGAGGAGGAGGAGAAAGGATACTGATAATAATATTGATAATGATAACTAATAATAATGATAATGATGATGGTAATAAAGATGATGATAAAAGCAATAGTAATGATAATGATGAGAATGATAATAGTAATAATGATGATATTATTGCTAATAATAATGAAGATAATAATACCAATAACAATAGTTATGTGATAACAAATATTGTGATCATAATGATTGCAATATTGATAATGATGATGATCCCAAATAATATAATAGGAATGATAACAATGTTAATGACAACAATGATTGTTATGATAATAACAAATATAATAATAATGATACTGATAAGGAAGATGATTATGAAAGTGATAATATCACTCAAATAATGATAATGATGATAGTTAATGATAATAGTAATAATATCATTAAAAATAATGATAATGGTGATAGTAATAACGATAAAGATGATTATCAAAATAATGATACTGATAATATAATGATGATAATAGAAATAGTGACAATAGTGATAACAAAAGGATGAATATGATAATAATAATAATGGAAATAACGATAATGATAATGATGATAAGATATAAAATGATATAAAGTGATAGCAATGACAATGATGATAATGGCAATTATGAAAATGAATCAATAAACTATGATAATATTGACAATGATGATATTCATAATGAATGAATATATGAAAGCAATGTTCACGATAATGAAAATTATTATAACAATAATCATGACATAATGACGATGGTAATGATACCGATGAAAATCACAATAAAGAGAATGATAGTAGTAACAATAATGAAAATGAATAATGCTAATATTAATGATGATAGTAATACAAATAATAATGCTAATGTTACTACTACTACTACTAATAA
>BOPN01000406.1:135000-137500 GCA_017312705.2 Penaeus japonicus | reverse complement strand
TATATATATATATGTATATATATATATATATACATATATATATATATATATATATATATATATATATATATATATATATATATATATTATATATATATATATGTGTATATATATATATATTTATATATATATATATATATATATATATATATATATATGTATGTATATATATATATATATATATATATATATATATATATATATATATATGTATATATATATACATATATATATATATATATATATATATATATATATATATATATATATATATATATATATATATATATATATATATATATATATATATATATATATATATATATATATATATATATATATATATATACAATATATATTGAATATATGTGTGTGTGTGTGTGTGTGTGTGTGTGAGTGTATGTATGTGATAATAATAATGATGATAATGATAACGATAACAGTGATTATGATAATATGAATAATAATCACGAAAATATATTCGGCCCATAATCTGCTGCTTTACATTAGCAGATCTGTGCGACTCAGAAACCTTTGGATCATATAGGGAAATAGGTTTCTTTATCCTTTTAGCTACGGAGATAACGTTTCCTGTCATTGTAGTCTCAGAGAGGTAACACTTACATTAGAAGTACTCGGAATCGGTAACACTACTCCGATGTATAAATATATAGTCACGCTTGCTCTCGCTTTCTCTCTCTCTCTCTCTCTCTCTCTCTCTCTCTCTCTCTCTCTCTCTCTCTCTCTCTCTCTCTCTCTCTCTCTCTCTCTCTCTCTCTCTCTCTCTCTCTCTCTCTCTCTCTCTCTCTCTCTCTCTCTCTCTCTCTCTCTCTCTCTCTCTCTCTCTCTCTCTCTCTCTCTCTCTCTCTCTCTCTCTCTCTCTCTCTCTCTCTCTCTCTCTCTCCCTCCTTCTCTTTCTCTCTCTCTAACTCTCTCTTTCGCTCCCAATCTCTCTCTCTCTCTCCTGTCTCTCTCCCACCACTCTAACATAAACATACATAGAGAGAGAGAGAGAGAGAGAGAGAGAGAGAGAGAGAGAGAGAGAGAGAGAGAGAGAGAGAGAGAGAGAGAGAGAGAGAGAGAGAGAGAGAGAAAGAGAGAGAGAGAGAGAGAAAGAGAAAGAGAAAGAAAGAGAGAGAGAGAGAGAGAAAGAGAAATAGAAATAGAGAAAGAGAGAGGAGTGGGGTGGGGTAGGGACTCCAGTTGCTCTCTGCTTGCCCCCTCCCCCCCCCACACCCACACACCCACCCACCCACCCACCCACCCACCCACTCTCTTTCTCCTATCCCCCGCGCATCATCCCTTTCCTCTCAGAGTCCGACAGACACACTGACTAGATGACACGTACACCGCCATACGAAAGATGCCAGGCAATCTCTCTCTTTCCGGGAAAATCCTACATCTCCTTCAGGTTCGTATCGACTGGAAAAGACGTATTGCAATAGTATATTTGCCATGTAGGTATTATTATTGTAGGGATTTGAAAGAAGAGAAGGAATGGAAAAAGAGAAAGGAGAGAGGGAGGAGGAGGAGGAGGAGGAGGAGGAGGAGGAGGAGGAGGAGGAGGAGGAGGAGGAGGAGGAGGAGGAGGAGGAGGAGGAGGAGGAGGAGCAGCAGCAGCAGCAGCAGCAGAAGAAGAAGAAGAAGATAAGGAATGAAGAAAAGAAAAAGTCGAGAAGGAGGAGGAGGAGGAGGAGGAGGAGCGATGGAAGAAGAAGAAACGAAGATGAAGAAAGAAAAGAAGAAGATAAACAAAAGAACAGAAGAGAATGGGAGGGGAAAAAATGAAATGGTAAGATATTTCCTTCATGACAGAAGAAAAGTTTGGGAAAACATGAGCTTATTTCATCAACAACATGTGGCGAAAAAAGATCCTTATGGTACTTTACCCCAAAGAAAAAAAGTTCCAAGAGCTTTTGTTGGGTCTTCTTCATACTTCTTCCTTAATTAAAGTCCGAAAGAGCTAGTGGAGACACCGGCATGGATGACACTTTCTAGAAGCTAGAATCCGAGACGTGTAGAAAGCTCAAATCAATTACATTTTCGAAAAATCCAATTCTGACACGTAGGAAGATCATTAATTAATCTGATTTTGGTTTCACTGTCACTGGGGGAACAAAAGAAAAATCTATATATCCTCACAAGTTCAAATACTACAGCACAGGGTAAAAAGCTGGCATAGAGGTAGCATTAACAAAATAAAAAAAATGTTGCATAATGCTCCATTATGTAGATACAAAGTGCTGTCCAAGGACTCTCAGCATAAACCGCTGTCAGCCACAACTATGCTCACGGAGAAGAGTCGCCTCTGCTTCTGATGGAAAGTGGCTCATGTTAAAATATTTTTACGTTCGTCTTCTTCTCCTCTTGGGTGTCCTATCGCCTCTTGCTGCGTTAAGGGTAAATAAGATTTCACAAAGACTGCATTCCCTCTTAGTTACAGGTAAACGAAGCTCTCCTGTGCCACTCCTTTTTATCTCCATGCAAATTGCAGGAGGAA
>BOPN01000406.1:127500-130000 GCA_017312705.2 Penaeus japonicus | reverse complement strand
GAAGGGGGGGGGGGAGGTGTAAGATAACATAGATTTGTCCTCTGATGAGTATTGGATCTCGTAGGATGACTGGCAGGCGGAAGTACCCTCTTACTCCTTGAGGTGTTCGCTCGTGGGTTCTTTTGTCTCGAGACGCTGCTTGCTGTCTCGTTTCGTGTCTCTGAATGACTCGCGGGTGTCAGATGGGTGCGAGTGTAGTATCGGTATAGGTGTTGGTCATTGTATTTAGTGTAGATAGAAGGGAATGGCATTGGATTTGGTGTAGATAGGAGGGACTGGATTTGGATTTGGGCCAGAGGGGGATGAGGCACTGGATTTAGTGTAGATAGGCGGCGGGGAAAGGGATCTGCTATTAGTAAGCAGTTGTGTTGGTAGCGTACGGATGATGCAAGGGAGGGGAAATTTATATATATATATATATATATATATATATATATATATATATATATATATATATATATATATATATATGTGCATATGTATATATTAATGTATGTATGTATGTATGTATGTATGTATGTATGTTGTATGTAAGTATATATGAATGTATGTATGTATGTATGTATGTATGTATGTATGTATGCATGCATGTGTGTACATATGTATATATATATATATATATATGTGTGTGTGTGTGTGTGTGTGTGTGTGTGTGTGTGTATGTATGTATGTATGTATGTATATATGTATATTTGTATATATGTATATATATACATATGTATATACATATACAGTATATATATGTATACATATGTGTGTGTCTGTAGACAGATAGATAGATATATAGAGAGATAGATAAATAGATAGATAGATAGACCGATGAAGATATAGATATACATACATATATATGTATGTGTGGACATATATATATATATATATATATATATATATATATATATATATATATATATATATACATATATACACATCAGAAAGAATACAAGGCCATGAGCAAGAAAGCGGCAGAGGAAGGTAAAGAAGCCACTCTGTCATGAAATAATGGAAGTTTGCCTCTCAGCTTATTACGAGGATGCGCGAGAAGGGGATTCCATCATGAAGTTCCCGAGTGATCAACGCCATCTATGATTTATAGGCAAAGTTCCTCAGCTGATGGCGACGTCTATCAGGTTGTCTGTCTCTGGTCTCCCGGCGGCTTCTTAGGAGGCACTGGCGTGGAAACCGTTATTGTCCTTGTTATCTCTGTTTTGTTTTTTCCCTTTTTTTTTTCTTTTTTCTTTTTTTTTTTTTTTTTTTTTTTGTCTTTGTCTTTTCTTTTTTTCGGACTTTGTTATCTCCATTCCTTCTTTTTTTCCCCGTCTACTGTTCCTCCTCCCTCTCTTTTTACTCCTCTTTCTCCTACTCTTTCTCTTTCTCCTCCTCTTATTATTCCTATTCCCTCCTCCTCGATCTATTTTTTATCTTTTAATGAACCGGTCGGTTTATTTTTCTTTTCATTTTCTTCAATTCGTTTCATTCATCCCATCCATTTATCTAAATATTTACCAACTATGGTTCATATTCTAACCATTTACTTACATAAACACCATACCTCCACACTATGGTACTTATCCCTTCAATTTCCTCACATAAGCAACCACACTTACACACTATAGCCCATATCCCTTCCATTAACTCATACCCCATCCATTTATTTACAAAATAACCACACTTTCATACCATGTTTCATACCCCCATCCATTTACTTACACAGCAACCACACTTGCATGCAATATTATAGTACATATCTCTTTCATTTCCCTTAGCAGGAACCACACCTAAACATCACGGTTCATACCCTCCACCCACCCCACCCACTCCATCCACCCCACCCATTTGCCTACGCGCTAGTGAAAGGCGAGGGGTGTGAATGTCATCTGGCCACCTCTCAGTCGGGTTAATTAATGCCAGATTATATATTATGCTTCACGGTTGGATGTCTCGCAACGTTCACCGAGACGGATATGGGAAGGGAACGTGGCCGCCCAACATGGGATAACGTCGGTGTCTGTGTGGGCTTATTTGTATATGTGCACAGACATACATGCATGTATACGATTATTAATTCATCCATGTATGTATATGTATATCTGTATATGTGCGTGTGTGTATACATGTATATACATATATATGTGTGTGTGTGTGTATATATTATGTATATACATATACATATATATATATATATATATATATATATATATATATATATATATATATATATATATATATATATGTGTGTGTGTGTGTGTGTGTGTGTGTGTGTGTGTGTGTGTGTGTTTAGGTGTATATACATATATATTATTGTATTATCACATTTTTTGCATATGTATGCTGCCGCTGTGCGGGTGAGCATGAGAACATATGTAACTATAAAGATAACGAGAATGAGACGAGGAGAAGCAAACGGAAAAAGAGAGGGACAGAGTTAGTGAACAGGAATAAATGAATTAATTTGTGAGCGTATTAGCATGAAAGCACTGGTATCTCGAGACTAATACATTTT
>BOPN01000406.1:70000-72500 GCA_017312705.2 Penaeus japonicus | reverse complement strand
CTCCCAATCTTATTGTTTCTAACCGGATATTCACTGTTATAACACTATCGGGCTGTCAACTCGGATGAGCCTCGACTTTGAGCACTTTTAATTACCAGGCGTTAAAAAATTAAGTGCGAGGCAAGGCGTTTGACAAATATGGCGTCGTGGTCGGTGATGTGTTCTCACAACACCAAATTCTCTCTGTGGGCAGATAGGGAACGAGGAATGATTTGGGCACTAAATCTTTCACTAGCCATGATGCCCCTTCCCTAACGTATCATTAAATATATATATCATTACCGTGACTACTCCATATACCCTTAAAAAAAAGAGAAAACAGCTCTCCAACAGAACAATACCAGAAAAAGAACCACACATGTATTGGGTAGGTCAGGGGAGGCAACTGTGATCCCCGTTTTCCTTTCCTTGTTTATCTGACAAATGTAGTTAAGTTATTAGCTACTTCAGATTATCATCCCAATTCACTTGCGAAATTATTAATGCCAAATTTTGGTTTATTCAAATATGATTACTATTAATAATTCCGCACATGGGGTTCGGTAAGGTTGGTATTTCGTAGCTATTTTTTTAAGTGTCCGCTGGTATAAAACATTTATACGTTTTACATAGATGTCCGATCTTGACAGATCCGGACAATATCAATGATACAAATATATATATATATATATATATATATATATATATATATATATGTGTGTATAGATATGTATATATATGTATATATATATTACTAATAATTATGATAATAATGAATAATAATGATAATGATAGTAATAATAATTATGATAATAATAATAATGATAATGATAATAATTAAAATAATAATGTTAATGATGATAATAACAACAATAATAGTTATAGTTATAGTAATGATAATAACAATAATGATAATGATGATAATAATTATTATCATCATCATCATTAAAAGAAGAAAAAGGAAAAAGAAGAAACGAAAGACGAACAAGAAAAAGAAGAAAAAAGTAAAGAAAAAAAAAAGATAAGTTCACATAAATCAGCGCTGCATGTCGCATAAATAAAAGGCACATAATTTAATTCCCATTCATCGAAGCAGTCGGGAACTTTATTCTTCTTAATGATGATGTAAAGATACAAATCTGATATCCTGTTAAGAGATCTTATCTTATTATATTTAATTTTGGTATCATTGCTATCGTCATTATAATGATTATAAGCGTTATCGTTATTATTGTTGTCATTAGTATCATCATTATTATCATTGTCACTGTCATTGTTCTTGTCATATCAATATCATCATTTTCATGTAATTGTCATTATTTTCATTATCAGTTATAATTATTCTTGTTACTGTTATTATCATCATTTTCATAATCCTTATTTCTATCATTATTCTTATTGATATCTTATCATTATTATCAACATGATTATCATCATCATCATCTTCGTCGTCATCATTATTAGTAGTACTATCATTATCAATATCATCATTATTATCATCATTATTTCTATTACTACTACTAGTAATACTGCTGCTGTTATCACTATTATCATTATGATTATCATTGTTATTATCCTTTTTGTTACCATTATCATCGTTGCTATTATCATATTTAATGTTATAATTGTAATTATTATTTATACTTTTATCATCATTATCACTGTTATTAAGTTTGTTGATATCATCATCATCATCATCATTGTTATCGTCATTATTTTTGCTATTATCCTTATCATTATTATCATTGTTTATTATCATTATTGTTTTTTATCATAATCATCGTTATTATCATTATTATTATTATTATCATCACTATCATCATTATCATTATTATTATTATTAGCAGTATTTTTATCATTATTGTCATTGTTATTGTTATTATCATCATCATTATTGTTTTTGTCATCATCATCTTAATTATCATCATTCTCTATTTCATCTATATTTTCACCATTATTGTTGTAATTTCTTATGATATCATTATCAGTATTGCTCTTACTATCATTATTATTATCATCAAAATTATTATTAGCATTATCAACACTATATGATATTACCAACAATGTTATCAATTTTGTTATTCCTATCATAATCCCTTTTTTGTGATATGATTAGGCAAGAAAACAGAATATATATATATATATATATATATATATATATATATATATATATATATATATATATACATATATATATATGTATATATATATATTTTACCTTTTCCTTTCCTAATAAAACCTCACCTATATATATACATTATATATATATATATATATATATATATATATATATATATATATATATATATATATATATATATATATATATATACATATATATATATATATTTTTTCTTTTTTTTTCTTTTCTTTTCTTTTTTTTCATTTCCTAATAAAAGCCCATCTAAGTGGAAACTCCACAGGTAATCCTAACATTCCCGTATATCTCCCCATCTCAAGAATCGTTGGTGGTGCGTATGACAAGGCAGCTTCAATGACACACAATTACAAGATGAGCGAA
>BOPN01000406.1:52500-57500 GCA_017312705.2 Penaeus japonicus | reverse complement strand
TGATTATGACTATTATCAGTATCGTCATTACTATCGTGATTATTATTGCTATTGTTATCATTATTTATTTTCTTTTTTATTAATATCATTATCATCGTTATTAATATAATTAATATTATTATTATTTTCATTATCAATGATATTGTCATTATTATTGTTAACATCATTATTATTATCTTTAGATTATCTTTATCATTACTCTATTTTTTCCATTTTAGTGTTATCATCATTATATAATAATGACCATTATTACAATTTCCATAACTAAGATTACTATCATTATCGTCATAATCACTATCATCATTATTATCATCATTATTTTCTTTAACCACTCCTAGTGTTACAACCATTATCATCTCGAATGTTTTTGCTTTCCTTTTTCACCATTTTCATCAAAGTTTTCTTTACTCCTTCTTGGTCCTTTACCTTATATCTTCAGCTTTTATGAACTTTCCTTTGTTCCAGCTGTATTTTTTTTTTTTTTTTTTTCTTTTTTTTTTTTTTAATGTTTGTTGTGTTATCCTTCTTGGGAAATCTCCAGAAAATTTCAGAGAAGTTCACAAGTCAATGGTATCCTTGAGTGGTGTAAGGCTTCATGTATTTTCATTTTGTTTCGTCTTACTTTTAGTTTATGTTGTTGTTGTTTTTCTTTCTCTCTTTCTTTCTTCTTTCTATCTATATATCTTTTTTTTCTTTTTCTTGTTTTTTTCTTCTTTCTTCTATACATCTCTCTTTCTCTCTCTCTCTCTCTCTCTCTCTCTCTCTCTCTCTCTCTCTCTCTCTCTCTCTCTCTCTCTCTCTCTCTCTCTCTCTCTCTCTCTCTCTCTCTCTAACTCTCACTCTCACTCTCACTCTCACTCTCTCACTCACTCTCTCTCTCTGTCTATCGCTCTCCCTCCCTGTCTCTCTCTTTATCTTGTTTCACCCTTTTATCCTCCCTGTCTCTCTCTTTATCTCTTTTTCTCCCTCTCTCTCTCCCTCCCTCTCGCTTTCACCACGCTCTTTAAGCGCTTCCCTTTCTCTGTCTCTGGCTCTTTCCCTCTCACTCTTCTTTTTCCCCCTCTCTCCCTCCCTCAACCCACACTTTCATTCTGAAACATAAATATATATATATATATATATATATATATATATATATATATATATATATATATATATATACATATATAAACATAAACCTATATATACATACATATACATTTGTGTTTGTATGAATGTGTGTGTGTGTGTGTGTGTAGATGAATTTAAGGGTAGATTCAAGGATACACTTGTTTCTATTTATACTAAACTTTGCACAGATTTAGCAACAAACAAAAGAATGAGGAGAAAATTAAAGAGAACAAAATCGCCAATATGCATATAAAAACATAAGAAACCAGACAAGTAACTTGTTAATAATATAGCAAAATAGAAGAATAAGACCACATATATCTATATGTGTATATATATGTATATATATATATATGTAAATATATATATACATATATGTATACATATGTATATATATGTGTATATATATATGTATATATATATATATATATATATATATATATATATATATATATATATATATATATGTGTGTGTGTGTGTGTGTGTGTGTGTGTGTGTGTGTGTGTGTGTGTGTGTGTGTGTGTGTGTGTATATATACATATGTATATATATATATATATATATATATATATATATATATATATATATATATATATATATATATACTATATATATATAACACATATGTTTGTGCTCGTATATGTGTATGTTCATGTAAGTAAGCCATTTTCTCTTGTTTAAAAATTGCCTGGGGGAAAAATCGAAGAATTTGCCTCCGAAAATCAGCAGCAATTCATCGCGTATGCGAAAGGGCCGAAAGGGCGACAGGCAAGTCAACTCTCAGGAAAATATGATTAGAGGCCAGACAATTTTTATAAAAGTGCGTCGGTCAATTTGAATAAGTAGCATTCCGACAACAAAATTGGGAAAAGAATAATCATCTATTTTCCGTCTATTGCACTGAAAGCTAATTGGGGAACTCACTGGTCTTTGTATGTTGCAGCATGTTTCAACTTTCTCAACAAATCAATTATTGTATATTGAACACGATATACTTTTCATGATAAGGACATATATAGGCGATGGTAATGCTAATAACGATATTAGTAATACTCGCAATAATGATGTTGATAATGATAACGATGATGATAGGGAGGATAATAGGAATTATAGCCTTCACAATGGTAGCAGTCTGTTAGAACAATGGTTAGCGCGCCGGCCTCACATCCCCGTGGTTGGCAGATCGAGCCCCGTCCAAGCTCGTGAGTTCCCACTGTCGCCTAGCGGTTTTTGCTGTGGCTGGGCTTCACGGTGGGTAAGGACCAAGCTTAGATCGAGTCAGCACTAGTTGGCAGACTCTCTCACGAGTCAGCACACGCTGACACAGGCGGACTCGCCTCAGGGCATATAAGCCCGGCGAAGCATCTCCTGCGCAAATCTACCTTATTCTTATCCTTAACAAAGCTAAGGATAATAATAATGATAGTGATAATGATATTATTACTACTACTACTAGTAATGATAATGATAATAATAATCATGATGATATTATAGATAGTAATATAAATATGATAATGATAACAATGATTATAGCAATAATTATAGCAATGAGAATAATCAAAGTAGAAATAGAAAATGATAGAAACAAATGATAGTGAATAATGATAATAGTATTGATAATATTAATGATACTAATGGAAATTATTACGATAACGTTAACATTAGCATCATTATATATGTTATCATTATTATTATTATTATTATTGTTATCATTATTATTATTAGTGGTATTATCATTACCATTATCATTATTATCATTAATTTTATTATCAGTATTATCATTGTTGTTGTTGATGTTACTATCATTATCATCATCATTATCATCATCATTATAATTATCATTATCATAATTTTTTTTATCATCATCATCATAATTATCATGCACCTTATTATTACTATTATCATAATCATTATTGGTCTCATTCATATTATCAATATCATTATCACTGTCATCATTACTATTAAAATCATTACCGTTATCTATATCATCATCATTATTATTATTGTCATCATCATTATTACCATTATAATCATAACGATGATAAAAGTAATTATGGGAATAACAACAAAACCGATAGTAACGAGAACGATAATAAAAAATAACGAAATGATAACAGCGATAACAACGGTAATTATAATGAAAATGATCCTAATACTAATATCAACAAAAATAATTTAGCAGAGAGAAAATAAAATAAAATAGAATCAAAATAAAAGCTTAAAGACAAAGCCAAGATTTATGGATTGACCGCGGGTTGTTTCCCCTTTTCTGGCATTGTTGTGGCATCTCTCCCCTCCCTTCGCGTGTTGGCACTTCTCCTGCTGTCGCTGGAACGTAAAATTTATCCTGACTTTATTTCTGATTGGGATTGTGAATAAGAAAGTTTGGATAAGAGATAGAGACAGAGAGAGAGAGAGACAGACACACACACACACACAGAGAGAGAGAGAGAGAGAGAGAGAGAGAGAGAAAGAGAAAGAGAGAGAGAGAGAGAGAAAGAAAGGAAGAGGAGGAGGATGAGAAAGGGAAGATGGAAGGTAGAGAGGGAGAAAGGGTGACAGAGGACGGAAAGAAAAAAGAGAGAGAGAGAGAAAGTCAAAGGACCCTCCCCCCTAAAACGAAAAGAAAAGAAAAAAAAAACATTTACGGGAAAGTTATATAAAAAACGATTCATAAAGTTGCAGTTTACGACATCCGACTGGTCTTACAAATGCAAAAATATAAAATCATATCAACTGCAGGTATTCTGAAACTATTGAATTTGAATTTGATCATTTTCCGACGTTTTTCATTTGACGAGATGTTTGGTCTTCCTTTTCAGTTCTAAATTCATGTGTTATCAAAATTATCTAAAAAAAAAAGATAAAAAAAAAATATTATCATCAAAAGGAGGCAATACCTTTTCTTGCAATCCACTCTGCCAACCGTATTTTATTCAGACGTTGGACTGGAACGATCTTTTGCCGCTCTTACGACGCTTCTCCCTCCCTTTCTTTGACTTTTGACTTTTTGACTCTTTCAATTCGTGCCTTTTTTTAGTTTTGCTGTCTTTATCTGAGTTTTATCTCTCTCTCTCTCTCTCTCTCTCTCTCTTTCTGTGCCTCACTCTCTGTCTCTCTTTCTTTCTGTCTCTCTCTGTGCCTCTCTCTCTTGCTCCTTTCTCTTGCTCTTTCTCTCTCTCTCTCTCTCTCTCTCTCTCTCTTTCTTTCTGTCTCCTTCTCCTCCTCTACTTCCTTACTTTTAATTTCACATCTACTTACTCACTCCTTTCCACCTCTCTCCTTCTACCTCTCCCAATTTCCCCTCGGTCTCCCACTCTCTTTTCAACGCCCAATAACTCCCCCCTTCTACACTATAATACGCCCACAGGGGATTTAAGATGTCCATATTGTGCTGCCAAAGTGTGATCTCCCAAGAAAGGTCATTGGGCTGTCGTGAGTCGAGTGCAGTCTGCACAGGATCCTCAGTGCAACATGTGTGTTGATATTCTATACCTATGAGAGATAGTTCACAGCTTTTTTTTTTCTCTCTCTCTCTCTCTCTCTCTCTCTCTCTCACTCACTCACTCACTCTCTCTCTCTCTCTCTCTCTCTCTCTCTCTCTCTCTCTCTCTCTCTCTCTCTCTCTCTCTCTCTCACACACACACACACACACACACACACACACACACTCACTCTCTCTCTCTCACACTTGCATATCCCTTGCTTGTTACCTTGTTAATTGTTTGCTTGCTTCACCGTGTGCTTTCCCGAAAAGTCAACCTGATTGTTATGAGTGAATTAATCAGCTTTTAAAGGTACATAGCATGAATTTCCTTTGCAAATATTTTCCTCCCTGGTTCTGCAAAGGAAAATCATGCTATGTATCTTTAAAGGCTGACTAATTCAT
>BOPN01000406.1:27500-42500 GCA_017312705.2 Penaeus japonicus | reverse complement strand
GAGAGTGAGAGAGAGAGAGAGAGAGAGAGAGAGAGAGAGAGAGAGAGAGAGAGAGAGAGAGAGAGAGAGAAAGAAACAGAGAGAGGCAGAGAGATAGGTAGACAGACAAAGTGACAAAAACTCACAGACGTACATGACCAAAGAAAGCGAAACATTACAAAATTCCCCACAGATATTTGTTGCTAAACCAATTTGTTCGCTCAGCATTAACTCTCATTTATCCGAGGCTCCGTCCACTATCCCTTGTGTATGTTTATGTGTGTATATGTGTATACTTGTGTAGATATAGATATAGAACTATCTGTGTGTGTGTGTGTGTGTGTGTGTGTGTGAGAGTGTGTGTGTGAGTGTATATGTGTGTGTGTGTATGTATGTATATATGCACATACATACATACACACACACACCTACACACACACACTCAGTCACTCACAGATATATCAATATTTATCTATCTATCTATCTATCTATCTATATATCTATCTATCTATCTATCTATATATATATATATATATATATATATATATATATATATATATATATATAAACTAACATTATGATACGAGTCTATATACCGCATAATAATCGTTTGTCTTAACGATCAAGCAAATTAGCAGCACTCTCTGCAAATGCAAATACCGATAATCAACAAAGAGGAAGGATCTGCATCCAAAGACACTGAGGACCGGAGGAAATATTGCATCCGAAAGATCCACAGAATCGGATTTGCATAGAACTTTGCCAAGAGATATCCAAGTGACTTTTGATATCGAGTCTGAATGGGAGTGATAAGACAGAGTGAATTATCTGAAATTCCGAATTGTTGCTCTTGTGAAGAAGTCTGTTGTTGCAACGCGAGATAAAGGCGGTTTGTGTTAAAAGTTTGTGAATTATTATTATTTTATTTTTCCAAATTGGTTTGTGTTGTTGGTTCTTGAATCGATCTTAGATTGTTTAAAAAAAAGAAAGAAGGAAAAAGAAAGAAAGAAAGAAAGAAAGCAAAGAAAAATTGTAACAGATAAGATTTAGATAGACGAAAGATAAGAAAAAGCATCGCCATTATATAAACAATTGATTAGAACAATCATTACCGTGAAAATAATAATAATGATAATAATAATAATAATAATAATAATAATGATAATAATAATAATAATAATAATAATAATAATAAAATAAGTATTAGTGGTTTGACTTCAGTTACCACAAGAAAATGGGCACAAGAAGAAACAGGAACCAGTGAAATACAAAGTAGAGTCTGAAGTTGACTCAAGTAAGCGGTTTTCAACGAAAAGAAAAACGAAAAAGGAAAAATAAACGAAACATATACTAATCGTTTCCCATCCAGTTAGGCCGAGGGGGAAATGGAAGTAAGAGACGGAGGCGCAAAGGGGGAAATGAGTCTGTTTGCATTTTGATTACCTCGAGAGCCCAGGCAATTAACTTTTCCCGAACTGGTACGTTTGGAAAGAGCACTCCTTTGGTAAACATTTAGTGTGGCAAAAGTGATATAGGAAATGGATATATCAATTTGTATTGCAAGATTCTGTGTGAATGGCAAAAGGAAATAAAACGATCCTTTTCTACAGATGACCACTAATCACTGAAGAGACAACAAAAATACATTTTTTATTTTGTGTGTATTGGCGAGAGAGAGTATATATACGTTTGTGTGTATAAAGTTTATACGTATGCATGCACGTTTGTATATACTTTATATAAATAAATAAATAAATAAATAAATAAATAAATAAAATAAATGAAAAGTAACATTAACCCTTTGGATCAGCAATACCCGCTTCCATCAGCACTAGAATCAAGGTTGCAACATCCGGGGAATTCCCAGTCCTTCGAGAGACGACAGGAGGGGCAAATATTGACACTAAATACTGATATGTTTTAACCCAACCTCAACCTGAGATGATCAAAGGCATGACAGATAACTTTGACATGAGGGCATGAGGGGGTTGGGGGTAGATAGGGGGGGGTCATATAGTAGGGGGAGGGGGATGTGCCGTAATTTATTCCAAGGCTTGAAGCTGTGCAATGTTGCAAGCTAGATCTTTTTTAACCGAATGGTAATGCAATCGAGGCTTGCATGAGATTGCAATTTAGGGTTTAGTAATGTGAATTACAGTATTGACTATAATGATAGCAATGATCATGATGATAAGAAATGAAAGTGATAAATGATATAATGATAACAGTGATAATGATAATCACATTAATAAGAATAATCATAATGATAGAATGGATGATTATTATAATATATGATAATAATGGTAGTTAGAACAACAATAATAGTGCTAATGATGATAATAGTGCTAATGATAAAGATGATGATGATGGACACAACAACAATAATAACAATAACAACAACAACACTGGTAATAATGACAATGAAAACATAATAACAAAGATAATAATGATAATGACAGAAACATTATAATGTGATATCAGTGATAATGATAACGAGTACAATACTAATATTGATAATGATGAAGACAATGATGAAAATAATAGATATATTAATGATAACGATAATAACAATAATAAGGTTGATAAATCAATAGTGCTAATGATAATAATGATAATGATTATGATGATAAAAATAATTATGATAATGATTATGATGATAAAAATAATGATTATAGTGATAATGACAATAATAATAATGATAATGATGATGATGATAATGATAAAATTGTTATGATTATAACAATGATAGCAATGATAACGATGATATAAAAAGATATGATGATGATAATAATGGTAATGATAATAATTCTAATAATATCAACAATAATAATAATATCAATAATGATAACAATGGCAATAATGATGATTATGATAATACTAATACTACTAATAAGGATAATGGTAAAGTGGTAATAACAATGATGATAATAATAGTAATAATAATAATAGTAATAATAATAATGTTAATGATAATGATAATGATAAGAATAATGATAATAATGATAGTAATGATTATGATAACAATAAAAATGATAATAATGATAACAATGATATTGATGATAATGATGATGAAAATAATGAAAATAACGATAACGATAATAATATAAAATAATGATAACGATAATGATAATGATAATGATAATGATAACGATAATGATAAAAATGATGATAATGACAACGATAAAGATAAAAATAATGATAATGATAGTTATCATTATCTAATCATTACTAATTAACATAAGTATTGATATTAGTCATATTTTTTATTAACATTATCATTATCTTCATCATTATTTCTTTTTGTTAGTAGAAATAGTATTGATGTTATTATCATTTTTATGATCATTATCTTTATCATCATTACTAGTACTTGTTATTAAAGTTGTTATTGATAGACTTATCATCATTATCCTTATTATTATCATCGTTATTATTGCTGTTATCATTAATATTATTGTATTGTTATTATCAATGTTATTGTTATCATCATTATTATCACCATTACAATTATTTGAAGTATCACTTTTGTCATTATCATTATTATTATTATCGTGTTATTTTCGTTGTTATTATTAATATCATTATCAATATTATCATTATTATGTTTATGTCTGTCATCGATGTTACTATTATCGTCAATGTTATTATCATTTTTATTATTATTATTATCATTGCTATCAATATAATCATCATCATCATTATTATCCTCATCAGTATTATCATAGCCATTGTCTGCATTATTATGATTATTACAATATTAATGATAATGATCATAAAGCGAGTTATGATGATCGTTTTTAACATTATCAACACTTTTGTATGTAATCATTATTATCATTATTTCCATTATCGTCATTATCAGGGTTATTACTCTCCTCACTGTTGCTATAATTCCTATCATGATATAGCTAATATATATATATATATATATATATATATATATATATATATATATATATATATATATATATATATATATATATACATATATACATCAATTGTTCTTATGTCTTTCTTATCATTATAATGATCATTATCCTCACCACACTATAAATCTATCGCAACTACATATTTATCATTAATATCATCATAGGTTGTATCATTACTATACCTTCATAATAATTCTCATAATGATTATCACCCCCACCATCATTATCCAAACCCCAAAATCATAATCATTTAACACACCAATTCATCACCATCATCATAAATATGATCAATCTTACCCCCTAATCGCAATCACAGTTGCAACAACAACAATTAGACAACCACACGCACTTGTATCACGAAACAAAAGCAGTCATTACTGAAACGTTAATTACATACGGACCAGTTAATTAAAGCAAATATCGGCTCGGAGGACAATACAGGCACTCATTCAGTCCGCTTCAGGAAGGGCAATTACTGAAGCTGCTTGAAATTACAGCCAGCGAAACGAAAGTCGAATGACCTTCCGTTGTCAGGGTATAAGAGAGGTGTAATTACAGGTGCTTTAAGGCAGAAGATGACTGTCATTATGCAACTTACGAAGAAATTGAGATCCTGTTATCGGCGATGCTGTCGCTTTTTCTCCTTCTCTCTCTCTCTTGTTGGCGCTGTTGATCGCTTTTGGTCGCTCTTCGTTTGCTTTTGGGCTCAGTCAGTTTGGCCTTCATCTCTCTCTCTCTCTCTCTCTCTTTCCTTCTTTCTGTATTTATATCTGTATATATATATATATATATATATATATATATATATATATATATATATATATATGTATATATACACACACACACACACACACACACACACATATATGTATATATATATATATATATATATATATATATATATATATATATATATATATATATATATATATATATATATATATAAATATATATATATATCTTTCTATCTATCTCCCGGGGAATTTTATGTGAATATATATATATATATATATATATATATATATATACATATACATATACATATATATATATATATATATATATATATATATATATATATATATATATATATATATATATATATATATATATATACATAAGTAAGTATATATAAGGAGAAAGAAAGAAAGAAAGACAGAAAGTTAAAGAGACTCCCCCACCCCACCCCACCCCCCATACACACACACATTACCCAGACATAAAAAGAGACAGAGGAACCAACTGGATTTTACTCAAGTTCGCTCACCGCAAATTCGGGAACAGTTGAGCAAGCATTCTAGACTCTCCGGGGAGCACAACGGCCCCCATTAGAGGTAGGTTATGCGAGCGGTGCCACTCCTTGAGGTACCCAAGGAGGAAAATGCTAAAGGCGAAGGGAAGAGGAGGAGGAAGAGGAGGAGGACGAGGAGGAAGAGGGGGACGAGGGGGAGGAGAAGGAAGATGAAGACGAGGGATAGAGGAGGGGGAGGAAAATGCTAAAGGCGAAGGGAAGAGGAGGAGGAGGAGGACGACGACGAGGACGAGGGGGAGGGGAGGGGGAGGAAAATGCTAAAGGCGAAGGGAAGAGGAGGAGGAGGAAGAGGAGGAGGAGGGGGGGGGAGGGGGGAGGAGGAGGAGGAAGAAGATGAGGATGAGGGGGAGGGGGGGGAGGAAAATACTAAAGGCTAAGGGAAAAGGAGGAGGAGGACGACGACGACGAGGACGAGGAGGAGGAGGGGAGGGGGAGGAAAAGGCTAAAGGCGAAGGGAAGAGGAGGAGGAAGATGAGGACGAGGAGGAGGAAGATGAGGACGAGGGGGGAGGGGAGGGGGAGGAAAATGCTAAAGGCGAAGGGAAGAGGAGGAGGACGAGGAGGAGGAAGATGAGGACAAGGAGGAGGACGAGGAGGCGGAAGATGAGGACGAGGGGGAGGGGAGGGGGAAGAAAATGCTAAAGTCGAAGGGAAAAGGAGGACGAAGACGAGGGGGAGGGGGAGGGGGGGGGGGGGGAAGAGAGAAGGGAGGAGGGGAGAGAGGGAAGAGGAAGAGGAGAGGGTAGAGGAGGAGTTGGAGCAGGAGAGAGGAAGGAGGAGGAGGAAGAGGAAAAGGTGGGGAGAGATAGAAGACGAGCGAGAAAGAAGGGGAGAGAAGAAGGAAGGATATATATATGTATATATATATATATATATATATATATATATATATATATATATATATATATATATATATATATATATATATATATATATATATGTATATATATATATATATATATATATATATATATATATATATATATATATATATATATATATATATATATATATATATATATATATATATATATATATATATATATATATATATATATATATATATATATATATATATATATATATATATACATATATATATATATATATATATATATATATATATATATATATATATATATATAATATATATATATATATATGCATATATGTATATGTGTGTGTGTCACTATATATATGCACATGGAATACACAAAGCAACCCATATGAAGCCCGTAGAGTGAGGATCAAAGACCTACTTTTGGAAACAGGGAAAAGCCATTTGGAACAGAATTAGTGAACCATTTATAGTTCAACCTTTTCCATCCCCCCACCCCTCACAAAAAAGGTAATAGGGATAATATTTATGATAATATCAAGGGTGTTAATAGTAATAATTATAATAATGATAATGATAATAATGATAACAATAATAATGATGATGATGATAATAGTAATATTACTGATAATGGTGATAATATTAATGATAGTAATAATTAATTATAAATATGATAATAATCATAATCATAATGATAATGATGATAATAATAATAGTAATGATAATATTGATATTGATGATAATAATAGTAATTATAATAATAATAACAACAACAATAATAACAGTAATAATAATTATTATTATTATTATTATTATTATTATTATTATGATAATGAAAATAATAATGATAATGATAATAATAAGGATAATAATGATTATGATAAAATTAGTAATGATACAATGATGAGGATAAAAAGAAGAAGAAGAAAAGGTTATAATGATATCGAGGATGATAACAGTTTTTTATTGTCATCATCATCACTATCATTAACGTTATAATTGTCATTAATGCTGTTATCATTATCGTTATTATCATCATAATCATTGTTAATGCTGATACCATTATTATCATTATCATTATAACCATCATTGTTATCATTATTATCATTATTATTTATCATTATTATTATTATTATTATTATTATTATCATTATTATTATTATTATTATTATTATTATTATTATTATTATTATCATCATCATCATCATTATTATCATTATTATTATCATTATTATTACTGTTATTATCACTATTGTTATCATCATTATTATTGTTGTTGTTGTTGTTCTTGTTCTTGTTGTTATCATTACTATCAATATCATTATTACTGTTATTATTATCATTTTATTATTATCATCACTGATGTGATCATTATCAGTATTATCATTGTTATCATTACGATTATTTTCCTTCTAATCATCATCATCATCATTACCCTTATTATCATTAACATTATGATCATTATTACTGTCATTATTTTCATGATTATTATTATTATTATTATCAATATTATCAGGAATACTTTCATCATCTTTGTAATCGATATCATAATTATTACTGTTATTATCATTATCATTATCATTATTGTTATTATTATCATTATCATTATTGTTATTATTATCATTATTATCATTATCTGTATCATCACTATTATTATCATTATCATCATCATTATTAGTATCACTTTTACAATATCATGCAACAATAACAAAAATGAAAATCAACATCAACATACTTGTTCTCACATTCTTTTCATTAGCTTTTAAGGATCAAAGGATATCAAGTTAAGCATCCCATTGAGAGCAGCTCGCAATGCCATGCAATTGACGTTGACTTAGACACTGGGGTTGGAACCATAAGCCTTTTCGTTGGTTGCAGCATTTGGTTGCTCAGTAGGTGCTTTTGATGCTGTATAATTCATTAAATGTGGGAAGCCTTGTCTATGTCGACTCTTTGTGGATAGGGCCAGTTTAGATAAAAAAAAAAAAAAAAAAAAAAAAAAAATCCGATATAGTGCCCGATTCAATCGAGATTGATAGTATATGTATATTTTTTTCCGATATAGTGCTCGATTCAATGTTGTTGTTTTTTTTTGTTTTGTTTTTAGCTTTTATGTATGAAGTGTTTTTTCGGATGATTTTATTTTATGGATTGGCTTTTTCGAGTATTTTTGAGTTTTCTTTTTATGTAGTGCTCCTTTCAAGGCATATTGATTTTTTATTTTTCTTTATTCTGTCAGTTGTTGTAGTAATAGTTGTATAATTTTCATCCCTTTTAGCATTCAATTATTCTTTTCAAACGTTGCCCCCTTTAATGAAAGTAAATTTATGATTTGTTAAATGCTCTTCTGGTTATAAAATTACAATGAATTATGTGGTTATAGGTGCCCAAGACTTACTTTACCGATACTCAATTAAGAGGCAAACATTTGATAACTAAAACTTACATTATTTATTGCCCCCCCCCCCCTCCTCCCACCTTAAGGGATTCTCCTTTTACGACATGCAAAAGTATCAACAAAACCTTAAATGTCGTTTGAAAACATCTTCCTCCACAAATCTTTTAAATATCTTTTAAAATTTGTCGAATTCTCTGTCCAAGCTTCCAAACATTCTACTTCAAGATCTCTTAAATTCTTGTCATATACACAAAGAAAAAAATAAAAATAAAAAAAAAATCGTGATAAATCTCGAAGCCTCATGTTCCTCCTCAAAACCTCATTTTTCAACCTCGAGTAATTCTTTTCCAAAATTTTACTTTTCTGTAAACCACCATCACCTCTCAGTCTTTCTCAACAAAACCTCTTTTTCTTTTCAACAAAACTTCTATAGATTCTCATTTCTTTTCAGAGTCACATTCGATTCTCCTGTTCCATATCAAAAAAAAAATAATAATAATAATAATAATAATTATATATATATATTCCGTTTCATCACAATCTGAAATGAGAACTTATATCCCTTATATACTTATACTACTACTAATGATAAAGATGATATAGGTAAAAGTTTATGATAGAAATAGTAATAATAATGATATTGATAATGATAAAAGTAATAAGAGTAATAACAGTATTAATAATAATAATAATAATAATAATAACGGCAACAACAACAATAACAACAACAACAACAACAACAACAATAATAATAATAATAATAATGATAATAATAATGGTAATAATGATGATAACAATAATGATAATAATTATTATCAAAATGATCCTAACAATAATAATATAATAATAATATTTCTCCTCTAAGATCAATATTTCTAAATGATACTTCCCCTCAAATCCGTCCTCGAATTCTCACTTTCACCCTCAGTCCTCATATTCGTCGGCAAACACCTCATGATCTTCACATTTAACTTCACCTCATATTAGTTTCGTGAATCTCATTTTCTCCCCGAGTTCTCATTTTCACCAAAGCCACTTTAATACTAAACTTCATCTCACTTTCTTCTACGCTCGTATTCGTTATCGGAACGTCTTCTTTCTCTCATCAAACGACAAAATTTCACATTTCCTTTCATTTGCCTTAATTAATTACCTTTTACGCTCCAGGTACAGTACCTCGTGACTACTGTAGCTACATTTTACGCTCGCGAGTAAAAGCCATCTACGGTATATGAGATTTTTTTTTTTTTTTTTTCGTCTTTATATTTCTTTCTCTCTCTATCTCTCTATCTATCTATCTATCTATCTATCTATATATATATATATATATGTCTATCTATCTATTTATCTATCTATCTCTATCTCCATATATTTCTCTCTCTCTCTTTCTCTCTCTCTCTTTCTCTCTCTCTCTCTCCCTCTCTCTCTCTCTCTCTCTCTCTCTCTCTCTCTCTCTCTCTCTCTCTCTCTCTCTCTCTCTCTCTCTCTCTCTCTCTCTCTCTCTCTCTCTCTCTCTCTCTCACTCTCTCTCTCACTCCCTCTCTCACTCCCTCTCTCACTCCCTCTCTCACTCCCTCTTTCTCCTTCTCTCTCTCTCTCTTTCACTCTTTCTCTCTCCCCACCCTCTTTCAAACAATTTCTCGGTAAAAATAAGAAAAATTAATTCTTCAAAGTTAGAAGCAAATTTTCAGCAACAACAGCCACTCGAAATGCATTTTTCGCTTTCCCTCGGCATGGGGAAAATAAAGGAAATCTTATTATTTGTCATGAAAATATTTACCAACCGAAGTCGTTTGATAGACTTGCATATATATATATATATATATATATATATATATATATATATATATATATATATATATATATATATATATATATATATATATATATATATATATATATATATATAAGATAATAATAATAATAATAATATTGATAATAATAATAAATAGATAAAAAATCAGTTATTCGGTGAGAAAAGTTAACTGGCAGCTTGATTACGTTCAGTAATAAATGTCAAAAGAGTCAATGACTTTTTATCAGTCTATTAAAGAAACGCAACAGATTGCAACAATGTCTAACTAAATAACTAATGAATAATCACTTTGTTTATACTGGCTTCATGACATCCCATGTCTTTCTTTTCTTTATAAGCTACACTTGTAGTGAACAGAATATCAGTGAAGAAGAAAAATCGCTTATATTAATATTCGGTATATTTGCATATACATTGATAATTGTTGTATTTCCTTCTTATTTTAAAGATTTTTTTTCTTTTTTTTTCTTTACGAATATTAATTTTATATAACGAATCGGAGATTGGTTTCCCGGGGTTATAATGGAGATATAAATCATTAATTAGGATATATTGCTAACGTCATCTATTATTCGACAGCTTAGTCTGCATATTGCATTTCCTACTCATTGCTATTGATGCATAGTGAATCAGAGAGCTTTATGAGAGCTCACACTGCCTGGCCTCCGTAAAATAATTTTCGTTCTTTCAAAAGGATAATCAGGTGTTCCGTCATATTTCGTAAAGTCTTCTTCAAGATCAATAATCCGACCAATATGTCTTATAATATACAGCTTAGACATTGACAAAGCATCACATAACGCCATTTTTCACGCGGAAATTCTCTCGCCTTAAATATTGCAGGGAAAACATGCCTCGAAATCGAGTTGCCAGGTTGCCATTTTTGCGAACGAGAGCCCCCCCCCCCCCCCTTTTTTTTTTTTTTTTTTTTTTTTTTTTTTTTTTTTTTTTTTTTTTTTTTTTTTTTTTTTTTTTTTGCCTCGACGAAAGTAATCCTTGAGTAGTGCAGAGTAATCCCTGCTTGCTCGAGGATGACTGGGTCTTGCAGCTGCTACGAAGACAAGCAGAAATGTCGAAGCGTCGAGGATATGAAACGACTACCCATAACTTATGTCTCTCCAAGGGCCCGCTGGCGAAGGAACTTTGGCTAAAATTAACCAAAGAGTAAAAAAAAGTTCTTTCGTGTGCTTCGAGAGGCGATGACAAGGAAAATCGATACGAATTTATCACAGCCTGCGCTCAGTTCCTCTCTTCATGTGCGGTGTCTTATTCTTTTTCTTTTTTCTCTTTTTTTTCTTTTTCTTTTTCTTTTTCTTTCTTTACTTTATATACACTCACTCACTTGTCTTTCTCTTTCTCTTCGTGTATACCTTTTTCTGCTTCTCCTCCTCCTCTTTTTTCTCGTCAAGGATACTTTTTTCTTCTTTGTCTTCTGCCTTTTCTCTTGTTTTCTTCTTCCCCTCCTCCTCCTCCTTCTCGTTATGTATTCCTTTTTCTTCTTCTTCTTTCTAATTTCCTCCTCCTTCCTCATTCTTTTTCTTCTTTTCCTCTTCTCCTCCTCCTGCTCCCTCTTTTCATGATTCATACTTTTATTCTTTTATTTGTTTTCGTCATTTACATTTTCTATTACTTCTATTTCTTTTTTCCTTTCTTTCTTCTTCTTCTTCTTCTTCTTCTTCTTTCCCTTCCTCCTTTTCTTCGTAATTTTCTTCGACTCCTCCACTCCTCTCTTCCCACCGAGTGAAAGCTTAGTGGAGAATCGATGGATCAGCCAAGCCGTTTTGATATCATAGTTCGGGGGAAGAAAAGGAACATTACCTGAAGGCTCAACTGAAGCCTCGACTGAAGGCTCGACTGAAGGCTCGACTGAAGGCTCAACTGAAGCCTCGACTGAAGGCTCGACTGAAGCCTCGACTGAAGCCTTGACTGAAGCCTCGACTGAAGCCTCGACTGAAGGCTTATCTTAAGGGTTGACTGAAGGCTTACCTTAAGACTCGACTGAAGGCTCGACTGAAGGCTTATCTTAAGGGTCGACTGAAGGCTTACATTAAGACTCGACTGAAGGCTCGACTGAAGGCTTATCTTAAGGGTCGACTGAAGGCTTACATTAAGACTCGACTGAAGGCTCGACTGAAGGCTTATCTTAAGGGTCGACTGAAGGCTTACATTAAGACTCGACTGAAGACTCGACTGAAAAGTGAGGTGGCGGAATGAGAGCGATAGATTAGGGAATAATGAGATTTACCTTCCTGCTGTATTACTCCCAAGAAAAGGAAATATAAGTAGATAGACTGAAATAAATAAATAAATATATATATATGTATATATATATATATATATATGTATATATATATATATATATATATATATATATATATATATATATATATATATATATATATATATATATATATATTATATATATATATATATATATATATTATATATATATATATATTATATATATATATATATATATATATATATATATATATATATATATATATATATATATATATATATTTAGTGTGCGTGTGTGTAATCCTGTGCTAATCTAGAAACCTTACTTTATTTCTAAATTCTCATAATTTTACTATGCCCTTACTACCTCATGATACTTATCATACTCTCTCACTGTCCTCGACGCACCCTCATATACCCATACCCTCCCAGTCTTCATCAAACCCTCACAGTCCTCACTATACAGCTCTCACCATACCTTCACAAGGCTTATCATAACCCTCACAGTTCTACCATATCCTAAAACTACTCACCTTACCTTCTCATTGTCTACACCATACCTTCAAAATATTCACCATATTTTCTCACTATCCCCACCATACCCTCGAAATACTCACCATATTTTCTCACTATCCCAACCATACCCTCGAAATACTCACCATATTTTCTCACTATCCCCACCATACCCTCGAAATACTCACCATATTTTCTCACTATCCCCACCATACCCTCAAAATACTCACCATATTTTCTCACTATCCCCACCATACCCTCAAAATACTCACCATATCTTATGACTATCCCCACCATACCCTCAAAATACTCACCATACTCTCTCAGTCTTCACCATACCCTCAAAATACTCACCATATCCTCTCATTATCCCGACTATACCCTCAAAATACTCACCAAACTCTCTAAGTCCTCACCATATCCTCGCTCTCCCGCCCCTTCTCCAGCCGTCTTTAAGGCTATGGGCGTGTCATTTAGACCGACGACTTCCATCTTCCTTCTATACTTAATGGAGTCTCTGATGAGCTTTTTTTTTTTTGCAAATTGCAATGATTAGCGAATGTTGCAACATGCGATGGTCGAACTCGAAGGAAAAAGGATCTCGGTGGACTTATCAGTGTCCTTTTTTCTACCTCTTGTCCGTTTTTTTTTTTTTTTTTTTTTTTTTGGGGGGGGCGGAGCGAAGGAAAGCATTAGAGAAGAGGGGGATTAAAGAAGGGGGATATAGCGAGGAGAGGAATTAAGAGGAGAGAGGGATTAGGGAAGAGAATGATTAACGAAGAGAGGGATCAGGAGAGAGAGAGGAATGAACGAAGGCGAGAATTACAGAGGCGAGGAATCATAAAAGAGAATTGACGGGATTAACGAAAGGGGAAAAAAGCAAAGGATTTTAGAGAGAGGGGGATTAACGGGAAAAAAAGGATTGCGAAGAAAGGGCTTAACAAAGAGACGAATATACGAAAAGAGAAATGAAAAGAGTGAAGGATAAACGACGAGAAGAGTTAACGAATAGAAAGTTTAGCAAATGGTGGAAGTGATGAAGACTGGGATTAATAAATATAGGAATCAATGAATAGTGAAAATAATGAAGAGAGGGGTTAGCGAAGTGAAAAGTGGATTTTTCAAAGAGAGGAATTAAGAAAGTGATTAACTAAGAAAAGGATTAATGAAGAAAAGGGTTAACGAAGAAAGTGATTAAACTAGAAAGGATTAACATAGGAGGAAATTAACGAAGAAAAGGAGAAATGAAAAAAACAATCAACGCAGCAAGTATTAACGAAGAAAACATATTGACAAATAAAGTAATTAAAAATTAAGTAAAACAAACGGAAAAACGGAGAAAGTGCTTAACAAAGAAAAACAAATAACGAAGAGAGTAATTAACAAAGAGGTGGATAAACGAAAATAGTAATAAACAAAAAGAACGAAATAAAAACAACAACAACGAATGAACCAAAAGGATAATCAACGAAGAGAAACTAAAGAAGGAATTAATCTTCATCTTTGCCTCTCTGTCTTCCATAAACAAAAGCCAAAAGAAGAAGAAGAAAAAAAGGAAAACGAAAAGGAAGCAAGAGGGAAAAAAACGCCCAGACGTCTCAGTAAGCGCTTGCAATTGCTTCCCTCCAGACACAATCTAAGATGTTGATATCCAAGAGTGCTTGATCAAGCATTCCGATTTTCCTGATTCTCTTCCTCCGTTGCTTGTTTTTTTTTCCTTCTTCTTCTTCTTCTTCTCTTTTTTTCATCTTTGCATAAAGGTTGGATGACCTGCAAGAACTTGGCTTTTAAAGGTAAAAGTCATAAGCCACATATTCCTGAAATGAAAATACGGCATTGCAATGAAGGACATATCCTCTCTCCACGATTCCTCATTTCTGGATATGTTTTCCGCTTGAAATCTAAAGCACGGATGAGTCAGGGGCTAATTACTTTATTTGTTCTGATTAATGTTATTCATGTATGCATATGGATA
>BOPN01000406.1:7500-10000 GCA_017312705.2 Penaeus japonicus | reverse complement strand
AAGAAGAAGAAGGAGGAGGAGGAGGAGGAGGAGAAGTAGAAGAAGAAGAAGAAGAGGATGAATAAGGTTGTGATGAAGAGAAAGAAGATGAAGTAAAAAAAGAAAAAGTAGAAACATTTAAAATCTACCCTCGTACGCTCGCTAAGGAGATCCGGACGCGAGCAACCACAGATCATTAGCTTTGTGCTGAGTATGTGTGTATATATATATATATATATATATATATATATATAGAGAGAGAGAGAGAGAGAGAGAGAGAGAGAGAGAGAGAGAGAGAGAGAGAGAGAGAGAGAGAGAGAGAGAGAGAGAGACGAAAGAGATAAAGAGAGAGACACGAAAGAGATAAAGAGAGAGAGAGACAAGAGACGAGAGAGAGAAAGAGAGACGAGAGAGAAAGAGAGATAGAAAGGAGAGAGAAACGATAGAGAGAGAGAGAGAGAGAGAGAGAGAGAGAGAGAGAGAGAGAGAGAGAGAGAGAGAGAGAGAGAGAGAGAGAGAGAGAGAGAGAGAGAGAGAGAGAGAGAGAGAGAGAGAGAGAGAGAGAGAGACAGAAGAGAGGCGAGAGACAAGAGAAAAGAGACGAGAGAGAGAGAGTGAGAGAGAGACGAAAGAAAGAGAGAGAGAGAGAGAGAGAGAGAGTTACAAAGAGAAAAAGAGAAAGAGAGAGAGAGAGAGAAAGAGATAGATAGAGAGAGAGAGGGAGGGAGAGGGAGAGAAAGAGAGAGAGAGAGAAAGAAAGAAAGAGAGAGAGAGAGAGAAAGAGACAGAGAGAAACAGACAAAGAAAGAGAGAGTGAGAAATAGAGAAAGAGAAAGAAAGAAAAAGAAAGAAACGAGAAATAGAGAAAAATGTTCATAAAAAAAACAACATAAAAAGATAGCCAGAGATAGAAGGCAGTGGGGACAGATATAGAAAGAGATCAAGCAAACACTTCAGCAAGCGATGAGCAAGCGTCAAGGTTATTCCAGGCGAGGTGAAGGTGAAAGCAGCTTGCCATCCCCTGAGTGGTAAGTGGCAGAGGTGAGTGTCCGAAGGTGACCTTGCCTGGAACGAGGTCGAGGATGACTGACAGAATAAATCAAGGTCTGGTACCAGAGGGTGGAGCGGGTGGGGGTGGGGGTGGGGGGTAGAAGGTGAGATAACAGGGGTAGGTAAGCGAAGTGTGGCAGAAAGGAGAGAGAGAGAGAGAGAGAGAGAGAGAGAGAGAGAGAGAGAGAGAGAGAGAGAGAGAGAGAGAGAGAGAGAGAGAGAGAGAGAGAGAGAGAGAGAGAGAGAGAGAGAGAGAGAGAGAGAGAGAGAGAGAGAGAGAGAGAGAGAGAGAGAGAGAGAGAGAGAGAGAGAGAGAAAGATAAAGAGAGAGAGAGAGAGAGAGAGAGAGAGAGAGAGAGAGAGAGAGAGAGAGAGAGAGAGAGAGAGAGAGAGAGAGAGAGAGGAGAGAGAGAGATGCAGAGAGAGGGAGAGAGAGAGATACAGACAGACAGAGAGAGAAAGAGAAAGAGAGTGTGTGAGTGAGTGAGTGATTGAGTGAGTGTGTGAGTGAGTGAGTGAGTAAGTGAGAGAGAGAGAGAGAGTGGGGAGAGAGAGAGAGAGAGAGAGAGAGAGAGAGAGAGAGAGAGAGAGAGAGAGAGAGAGAGAGAGAGAGAGAGATGCAGAGAAAGAAAGAATGATAAAAGAGCATAGAAAGTGATATGAAATATAGAAAGAGAGACTGAAAGTCGATAGTGAAAATACTGGACAAAGAATACAAAAAAAACAGCTGTTTCCCATTTCATTTTTGTCTCATTATTTCCATGATTATTATAGCCTATCGTCCATAATCAATGTTATTATCATTATCATCATCATTATTGTGAAGAAACCAGGAAAGGAAAACAAAAAAGAAAAAAAAGAAAAGAACAGAATTGAGTTTCTGTTGAAATTACGAAGCTTCACGATTTTCTTTTTCTTTTTTTCTTTTTTTTCTTTTTTTTTCTTTTTTTTTTGCTGACTAGGTTGCTTATTTCATAATGTTTATTTTTCGTGTGTGCGATGACGATGTAACATTTTGACTTGTTTCTTTGTTTACTTTGTTCATTTGCTCCTGCTGATGTATCTGTTACATATATATTTTATTGTGTATTTTGTTTTTCATTCGCGATGATAAGAATAAAATTTATATTTTCATTACCATCCTCATCATCAACATCACTACCGTAATTACTAACATTATCCTTTACTTCATCATCACCATCATCACAAGCTCATTTCCTCTATCATCACTACCATCTTGCATCATCACTATCATCACCACTATCACCCTTACCTTCACCACCATCATCATCACCACCACGATCACCATACCCGACACACCAAAACCATCCTCTCCACCTACCATCCATCCACCCCCTCATCGCCCTTATCCTACGCCCAACATCCTCTAATTCTCTCTATCTCTCTCTCATTATCACAAAGCCGAAAATGCCAACACCGATCCGTCGGCCTAAATTGCGCTGTGTTTTGA
>BOPN01000406.1:0-2500 GCA_017312705.2 Penaeus japonicus | reverse complement strand
ATAGATAGAGGATTTAGCGAATAGACGGTATAGCAACATAGAACTATAACGACAAGAGGTTTCGAAGAAAAGAGTGCACAACGAATAGAGTGTATAACGAATATAGATAACTACAAATGGAGAGTATGCTGAACGAAGCCTATAACAAAAAGACAACGTCAGCTCCAGAACAGAGAACATGTGCTACCGTAACTACAGTAGACCCAACAGTAGTAAACAAACATCACGAGATAGACCGAGACCATTCCGGCAATAACATGCTTGATATTATGAGCAATCAGGTTGTAGCACTTGGTTTGAAGTGTTGAGTACATGTTGGTCATTGCTGTGGACTTTGTTTACGTCTATCAGCTTCAGTGTTTGTCTTCGCATCATGTTGAAGAAATGTTTTGACGTGTTATGTTGGCATGCATATAATGTGTATTTTTCTGTCATTGTAGGCTTGTAATCTTATTTCCAGGATGTATTAGTTTTACTGTTTTATTATCATTTCAACAGACACTACACATGGCTCAACTTCAATTGTTATTATTTAAGTGACTGTAAACATACACGAATACACATATACATACATATCTAAAGATATATCTATCTACCTATCTCAAAGCTAGATTAAGCCCTTTAAAGGCACTGAGAACTGAATAGACTGTAACATAAAATTTCATCTTTTGGAATTAAACAAAACGCACAACAAGATTTAGCGACTGCAACCGTATTATAATTTAAAAAGAAATATGAAATTATACCATAAACGTTGGAATGACTCTGAAAGGGACAGTCATTACAGGGTTGGGTATTCCCGAGATTAAAGCATATCATTAACCTCATCCATCCTTTAATGATGCTAGTATTAATACTTTATTAATACTTTATCATCAGTGATAAAGTAGCATATTTGCCTGAAGCATCTTTATTCCAGACCGGTTTATCATCCTTGTTAGATTCTCAACCACAATATGAGCTGTTCCTGAAGTCCACTCACGAGCGCCTCCGTCAACCTGCAACAATTAATATCATCGTATATGCATTTTTGCAACATTTGCAACATTTAAATCCGACATTGGAAAACCAATCGAACCCTTCTTCCCTAAGGGTACTAAGCCCGTGATTATTGGAATTAATAATTCAGGCTGGTCTGTCTATCTCTACATTAATCATGTGTGGTATAAAAAGAACACTTTAAAATGATATGTTCTGAATGTGAAAACGAGCAACACACACACACACACACACACACACACACACACACACACACACACACACACACACACACATACACACACACACACACACACACACACACACACACACACACACACACACACTAAGCTCATAAAGACCCGTCCACTTCTTCGAATAGACCAAACCTCATAAAACTAAATCGTCTACTGAATTGCTCATCTGCAACCATTCATGGTATAATCTTGTAACTACATCAAACAGTTTACCTTTCAAGGTTCGTCTAGGAAGATGAGGGGGGGGAGGGAGAGGGGGAGAGAGAGAGAGAGAGAGAGAGAGAGAGAGAGAGAAAACGAGAGAGAGAGCGAGAGAGAGAGAGAGAGAGAGAGAGAGAGAGAGAGAGAGAGAGAGAGAGAGAAGAGAAAGAGAGAGAAGAGAAAGAGAAAGAGAGAAATAAAATAGAGAAAAGAAAGATAGTAGAGAAAGAAAGAGAAGAAGAAATAAAAGAACAAGAAGAAGAAATTCATGAGAGAGAGAGAAATAGAGAAAGAGAAATAAACACACGAGAAAGGAAGAGAAAGGGGGAGAGAGAAAAAAAAAGAACAGTTAAAAACCGACCATACGCAAACAGAACGCCCCCGCTGTTCCACTCTCATTTTTCTTTCAATCCCGAGATGGGAATTCTCTTTTGTAGGGCGGAAACCATCACACGTCCAAAATATGAGTCGATTTGCCAATAACCCAAAAAAGACAGTAATAAAAGTAACTCTCACAAATGACTGGCAAAATATAAAAAGGAGTATTTGGTAGATAATGATACTTCTAAAGAAATAAATAATAAAAAAAAGGGATGGAAAATCACACGATTGATTTTTTTTATATCAATCGGGAAAAAAAATGTGATGGTATTGGCGAATCATTGGTTATCACTACAGTGCGATTAGAATTTCGGTTGTATAGATATATATATCTTTGTAATTTCGGTGTTGCGTGAGAAAGCTATTGTAAACTATCTTCGAAATTACGAAAATGGCGCAGTTGTTTCCGCTCTTTCGTACATTTTCTCGCCGGTTAACGTATGGCGAAACGGTGATTGTATATCTTCCTGCCTCTTACGCTTGGAACACCTGATAACGCCTTGGTAATAGATTTGCTGTAATTTACTGATCTCGCTTCACCAGTACAGCTTTTATATTTCCTCTTTATATAGTTTATGTGTGTGTGTGTATATATAAATGTGTATGTGTGTGTGTGTGTGTGTGTGTGTGTGTGTGTGTGTGTGTGTGTGTGTGTGTGTGTGTGTGTGTGTGTGTGTGTGTGT
>BOPN01000405.1:495480-500480 GCA_017312705.2 Penaeus japonicus | reverse complement strand
CAACCCACCCCTTCTTCCCCTCAAACTCTCCCACCCACCCCCTTCTTCCCCTCTCCCTCCCCCACCCACCCTATCCTTCCTCTCTCCGTCTCAAACCCACCCCTCCTTTCCCTCTCCCTCCCCCACCCACCCCTTCCTTCCCCTCTCCCTCTACCACCCACCCCTTCCGCTCTCCCTCCCCCACCCACCCTATCCTTCCTCTCTCCCTCTCCAACCCACCCTTTCTCCCCTTATAACTCCCCCACCCACCCCCTCCTCCCCCTCTCCCTCTCCCACCCACCCCCTCCTTCCCCTCTCCCTCTCCCACCCACCCCCTCCTCCCCCTCTCCCTCTCCCACCAACCCCCTCCTTCCCCTCTCCGTCTCCCACCCACCCCCTCCTTCCCCTCTCCCTCCCCCACCCACCCTATCCTTCCCCTCTCCCTCCCCCACCCACCTCCTCCTTCCCCTCTCCCTCTCCCACCAACCCCCTCCTTCCCCCCATCACCCCCCTCCTCCTTCTTCACCCCTCCTCCCACGCGGGGTATTGTGGGTCCGTCGTTTTGTCCGGCGTATCTAAAGTTTTTTTTCTTTTTTTTTTTCTTAACGGGTCGATGTTTTGTGGTAACTCACTCACCTGACAAGTATGAGGGGAAGGAAGGGGAGGGAGAGAAGGTAAATGGGCAAGAATATGAGGGGGAGAAAAGGAAAGGGAGAGAGAGTATGAAGGGAGAGAGAGTAAATGGGTAAGAGTATGAGGGGAAGGAAGAGGAGGGAGAGAAGGTAAATGGGTAAGAGTATGAGGGGGAGAGAAGGAAAGGGAGAGAGAGTATGAGGGGAAGAAAGGGGAGGGAGAGAAGGTAAATGGGAAAGAGAATGAGGGGAAGAAAAGGAAAGGGAGAGAGAGAGTATGAAGGGAGAGAGGGCAAGGGAGAGAACGTAAATGGGTAAGAGTATGAGGGGGAAAGAAGGGAAGGGAGAGAGAGTATGAGGGGAGAGAGGGCAAGGGAGAGAACGTAAATGGGTAAGAGAATGAAGGGGTAGAGAAGGGAAGGGAGAGAGAGTGTGAGGGGAGAGAAGGCAAGGGAGAGAATGTAAATGAGTGAAAGTATGAGAGGAGGGAAGGGAGAGAGAAAAAGGTGAATGGGTAAGAGTATGAGGTAAAGGAGAAGAAGGATAAAAAGATAAATAGGTAAGAGTATGAAAGGAGGGAAGATAAAGGGGAGAAAGAAAATGGGTAAGAAGAAAAAGGGAAGAAAAGGGGGAAATGGAGGGGAGAAGGTGAAAGGATAGAAATGTGAGAAGAAGGGAGGGAAGGGAGAGAAGGGGAGGAAATAAGAGGCAAAGGGTTCCAAAGAGGAGAGAAGGGGAAGAAAGACAAGGAGGTAGAGGGGTGATAGAGGGGAACGGAGAAAGGAGAACGTGAGTCATGGTAAATAAAAACCATCAGATAAAGATAAGATCATATCTGTAAAAGGAAGAAAAGAGACACTGAAAGAGGTGAAATGATAACTGCAAATGATAGTGTTGATGATAATGGTAATGGAATGATGGATGATAACTGCCATTAGTAATTGTAATGATAATGATAACAGTAACGATGATAATGATTATGATGATAGTAAAGAGAATAATAATGATTATGATGATAGTAAAGAGAATAATAATGATAATGATTATAATGATAATGATTTTATATCTCTTTGTATATATATATATATATATATATATATATATATTTATATATATATATATATATATATATATATATATATATATATATATATATATATATATATATATATATATATATATATATATATACAGGTATATATATATGTATATATATATATATATATATATATATATATATATATATATATATATATATATATATATATACATATATATATATATATATATATATATATATATATATATATATATATATATATATATATATATATATATACATATATATATATATATATACATATATATATATATATATATATATATATATATATATATATATATATATATATATATATATACATATATACACACACACACACATATATATATACATATTTATACATTCATACATTTATCATAATAATGATAAAAAACAACAAGAACATATGAAACATGGACTAAACATTTCGACAAAGAACCCATGAATCTTTAACACTCACTCGCTGGCCCGAGCACCCTCATTCCTGGGTCTGGCGTCACTCATCCTCGTCATTCATTGATTCACCTTCACCCTTGAAACCTCATGGACTCTATTGATCATAAACAATCATTAATTGTGGGTAATTAATGAATAAGACGCGAGGTTGGCTGTTTGTCTTGGTGTATTTCAGGGTGTGTGTTGGGTGGGTGGGGGTGGGGAGGGGTGGAGGGTGGGGGGGGGGTATAGGGGGCAGGTAGAGGGGGACTTGGGGGAGGGGAGGGGGGGTATTCTAAGAGGGCCAACGTATTTCAGGAATACGGTTAAAGTGGTTATGATGGAAGGATAAGTGACTGAAGTGGCTACTTTTTTATTCAACTTACGAATATGCTGTGCATTTAGTACAGACTAGGATATTGCGTGTTAGCGCATAAATATAACATACACGCGTAAATATATCTGAAGATATACACATAATCAAACACCTAAACACACACACACACACACACGCACATATATATATCTACACACACACATACATACATATATATCCTATATATTCGGACAAAACTATATCTAAGTAAAATGTATCTACCTTAAAAAAAAAAAAAAAAAAAAAAAAAATCACATCTAAAGATATCAAGCGATAACCTTTTTTTCTTCTCTTCCAGGGTGAATTAAGATCGATGTTCAAGGTATCATCTAGACTCTACTACACCGACAGCTTCCAAGGGCAGGTCAAGTTGCAAGGGCAACTGGACTACGAGAAGAGCAATCTTTACGTCTTACCGCTGTGCGCTTTGGTGAGTATTTGCTAATGGGACAGCGGGAGGGAACACGGGCAAGGGGAAAGGGGAAGGGGAAAAGGAAAGAGAGAGAGAGAGAGAGAGAGAGAGAGAGAGAGAGAGAGAGAGAGAGAGAGAGAGAGAGAGAGAGTGAGAGAGAGAGAAAAAGAGAGAAAGAGATAGATAGATAGATAGATAGATAGATAGATAGATAGATAGATGAATAGATAGATAGATAGATAGATAGATAGATAGAGAGAGAGAGAGAGAGCGACCGACCGAAAGAGAGAGAGAAAGAGAACGAGAGAAAGCGAGGAAAAGGCAGAAAGATTTCTACTGAATATTTCTACGTACGAGCTACAAATTACCGTTTTCTGTAGCTACCATATGAACTATGATAATGTTTTTTATCCTGTCTGAAGAACCTATGAGTCATCTGTTATTCATAATCAAGCATAGTGTTCTGTTCTACCATCTTGAATAATATAAACAACCCTCTATTTTATCATTAATCATAAATTTTACATTGTAATTCGCATTTCCCTTTTTCGAGAGTTAATTGAAAGTAAATATGTCACTCTTAATTGTGTTGACATAAGAACGTGTTCATCATGCGAGAAGATTAGAAAATAGACCTCAAGCGCCGAGCTGTCAATATAGCTGATTGCCATGCTTGTCTGATAAAGGGATGGGTGTGAGTTGGGCGGTCGAGGGTGCTTTTTTTTTTTTTTTTTTTTTTTTTTTTTTTTTGGGGGGGGGGGGGTAAGGCGAAGATTGTGCGTTTGTACCTCCTCATTCTTCTTTATACTTTATACTTAAGTTTGTGTCTAAAGAATATTTTGAAATCTTGTGTAAATTAAGGCTAAAAGAAGAGACAAGTTCAAATATTCAAAATTGAAGAATTAAAAAACTTTTTTTTCTGAAAGCAATTGGTGTTACATAAATGATCTTTAAATCATTATTTTATCCACTTACTCAAACGCGGAAACAACATAGATTTGATACAGAAAAGAAAAGAGAAGGAAATAAACAAATAAATAAATAAATAAAAGAAGGCGAAGAAGGAGCTAAGAATGAGGTCATGTTTTATCGAAAGAGGAGGACATTTGGCACGACTAATGACCACGTGTGACAACCTCTTTACTAATGCCTGTCTTATCGTAATGTTGATACGCCGTGCACTCTTGTAAATGAGGAAAACATTATGTTATTCGTATGCCTAAGAATAATAACGAAAATGAAAACAAGGAGTAAACACTCATCAAAAGGGAAGACAGGCAGGGTGATAAAAAGACAAACAAACATAATTTGGACAATTGTTGAATTTACTGTTGGTCATTTCTGTGTGTGCTTGTGTGTTTTAGCCAACGAAGAGAGTTTAAAAAAAATGTTGAATAAATTAACAAGCACAGTTTCTTCTACCTCTCCTTTCTCTTTCTCTGTCTCTGGCTCTCTTTCTCTCTCTCTCTCTCTCTCTCTCTCTCTCTCTCTCTCTCTCTCCCTTCCTCCCCCCCCCTCTCTCTCTCCTCCCTCTCCCCTCCCTCCTTTCTCCAGTCACCTTATCACACCTTTGCTGGTCGTCCGTCAGTAGTCAGTGGCGAACAGACATGGCTACCAAGAGAGCCTCAACAATAATGCCAAGGATTTGTCGCAATGTCACTCAATGCGTCACGCTACATTCTACTCTCGGCACTCACTCACTGACCCGGTCATCACAGGTCATTCTCATGAGACTCACACTCACGACTCACTTGCTTCCTAAGTTGTGAAGTCAATAACACTAATGTAATAAGAAGAGGAGAGTCGTCTTACTGAGAACTTCATGTAAAACGAATATTTACTTTGTATCTATCTATCTATCTATCTCCTTATCATTCAGTCTCTTCACCCATTCAGTCATCTTTCTTCCTATCTATATATCTTTCTACATATCTCTTTATCTATCTATCCATCTCCCTCTCTCTCTGTTTCTCTTTCTCTCTCTCTCTCTGTCTCTTTTCTCTCTCTTTCGTTTCCTTTTGCCACCTCATCTTTCTATCCATCCTTTAAGTCCACCAATTTCAT
>BOPN01000405.1:487980-490480 GCA_017312705.2 Penaeus japonicus | reverse complement strand
TTCTCTCTCTATCTTTCTTTCTTTCACTCTTTCACACCCTCTCCCTCTCTCTCTGTCTCTCTCCCTCTCTCTTTCTCATTTCTTCTGACTCACTCATTAAGATCTGTCTTACTTTCGTCATCAGAAACACGAACATGAAAAAATAGCTACACACAATAACAAAATAACAAGCATAACCCCTCCCACCCCCCTTCACAAAAAACAAAAAATAACACAAACAAAAGAAAGAAAAAGAAGAGGAACATTACTAACATCAAACCTCATTACCGCCTCCTCTTCCTCATCATCCTCATGATAAAAGCATGAGTTCTTCCGAATGATCGATAAGGGGGGGTGGGGGTGGAGGGGTGGAGTGGGGGGGTATGCGAACTGCCCCTTAACACAAGTCGTGAATAATTGACACAAGCGTCATTCTGTGTACGCTGTGTCACGGTGAGACGTTTGGAGGTTTCGTAGGTTTCGGTGAGGGTTTCAGTAAGAGGTTAAGGATGTGGGTAAGGATTAAGGGTTTCGAAAGGGTATGCGCGTTGAGGTTGTCGGTAAGGGGTAAGGACTAAGGGTTATGGCAAGGGGCAAGAGATATGGGTTAAGGGCCAAGGGTTAAGAAGAAACAGGAAAGATAAAAATGAAATCGACATGTATGAAGATAATGAAAAATTCGGTATTTATTCATCTGTAAACTCTGTTTGAATGGTAGATAGATAGATGGATAGAAAGATAGAGAGAAAGAGAAAATAGATAGAGAGAGCCAGAGAAAGCAAGAGAGATAGAGATAGATAGATAGATAGATAGATGGATAGATAGAGATAGAGATAGATAGATAGATAGATAGATAGATAGAGATAGATAGATAGATAGATAGAGATAGATAGATAGATAGATAGAGATAGATAGATAGATAGATAGATAGATAGAGATAGATAGATAGATAGATAGATAGATAGATAGATAGATAGAGATAGATAGATAGATAGATAGATAGAGATAGATAGATAGATAGAGATAGATAGATAGATAGAGATAGATAGATAAATAGATAGATAGATAGAAAAAAAGATAGAGAGAGAGAGTGAGAGAGAGAGAGCGACGCAAGTAGGAAGTGTTATTGACAATAACATTCAACAGCGAAGGTCAAAGAAGATATTTAGGGAAACAGCAATTGAAAAATGACGCATTTTACAAATTAAAATAATTAGAGACAATTTGGAAATGAGACTATCAACAGCGAGAGTTAGAGATCGCGGAAAGAGATAAAAGAAGCATATCTCTTTTGACATACTTCTCTCGAAATATGTGTCACGATCACAAAGGAAAGAAGTGAGAGAGAGATAGAGAGAGAGAGAGAGAGAGAGAGAGAGAGAGAGAGAGAGAGAGAGAGAGAGAGAGAGAGAGAGAGAGAGAGAGAGAGAGAGAGAGAGAGAGAGAGAGAGAGAGAGAGAGAGAGAGGGAGAGAGAGAAAGAAAGAGAATGTCTTGGCTGCAAAAGAAGGAAAGGAAAGAAAGAAGAGAAAGACGGAAAGGAACAAGGGAACGAGAAAGGAAAATAAAGAAAATTAAAAAAGCGAGGAAAGAAAAGAAAAACTATTTATAGAGAGAAGTAGAAAATAGGGAAATGGAGAGATAAGGAGAACGCAAAGAAAAAAATGAATAAAAAGACGATGACAATGAAAAATGACGAGGAAGAAAGAAAAAGAAACAAAAATAATAACAATAACATGAAATTGAAGAAGAAAAAAAAAGAAGAAGAATGATAAGATAAATAAAATTAAAAAGGAAAAGAAGAAGCAGAGAAAATGATGATAACACGAAAACCCAAAACGGTTGATCCTGTAATACTAAGGCAGGACTGCATAATGTTAATTATGTGTGTTTTCAACATTACTCTTCTAATACTTTGAAGTGTTATCAAAATTGAATCTCTAGATAACGAAAAAGAAATACACGATGTGTTGCATTGCCTAATAACAATTTATTTCTTTTCTTTGTCCTCTGTTATATTCAATTTACTTTTTTATCGCTTATCAGTATCAGGAGACTTAATCTTGCAGGATATTTCTTTCTCAATATTGCATTCATTTTAGTGGTCTGATCACTATGCTTATTCTATCAGTTGAGTCTATTCTGTCTACCATATTCTATCAACGGTGTCTATTCTGTCTACCATATTCTATCAACGGTGTCTATTCTGTCTACCATATTCTATCAACGGTGTCTATTCTGTCTACCATATTCTATCAACGGTGTCTATTCTGTCTACCATATTCTGTCAACGGTGTCTATTCTGTCTACCATATTCTATCAACGGTGTCTATTCTGTCTATCATATCCTATCAACGGTGTCTATTCTGTCTATCATATCCTATCAACGGTGTCTATTCTGTCTACCATATTCTATCCACGGTGTCTATTCTGTCTATCATATTCTATCAACGGTGTCTATTCTGTCTATCATATTCTCTCTACCACATCTATTCTGTGTAATCCTATTCTTATACATTACT
>BOPN01000405.1:482980-485480 GCA_017312705.2 Penaeus japonicus | reverse complement strand
ATATATATGTGTTTGTGTGTGTGTGTGTGTGTGTGTGTGTGTGTGTGTGTGTGTGTGTGTGTGAAACATGTGTGTGTATGATCAAACTATCTCCGTGCATATCCATACATATACCCTGTATATACAAACGCCGTTATGTGTAGATAGATGTAGTATATACTGATATTGACTCGAGCATGAATAATTCTGCGCAGCTGTGTGTACATGTTCTTGTCTATATGTGAGTTTGTGTGTTTGCAAGTTTTCAGCAGCCCTACATGCAAGTCCACAATATTGCACAAGGTGGTATTTAATTGACTAAAATCATGTTTTCCCCGACGAAGTGAAATTCTCATGTGTGGTAGTGGGAACATATGTTCATTGATAGCTTATGGTGGCCATTTTACGTGTCCTCAAACAGATGGTTCTCTCTTCTCACCACGACATGAAAGTGATATGTCACAGGTGATCTTTCTCGTTTAGAAAGGGAGAAGGAGATGGTAGATGTTGAGGGGAAAGAGGAAGAAAAGGAAAGGGGAAAAAAGTGATAGGTGTTAAAAGGGGAGAAACAAAGGAAACTGAGGAAAAAAAAAGTTGAAGGGTGAAGAGGGAAAAGAGGAGAGATAAAATAGAGAAGGAGAGGTGAAAGAGGGAAATGAGGTGTTAAAAGAAGAGGTGACGAGACAAGACGAGAAAGAGGGAAGTAGATTAGAGTAAAGTAGATGACAATAATAAAGGAAAAGAGAAGAAAAGAAGAAGTAGTGCGAAGAGAAAGAGCAAGAGAAGGAAAAGTGAGAGAACAAGAAATAGAAGAAACATGAAAACGAATGAGAGAAGAAGGAGAAATTCACATCGTATGAAAAATCTCCTGACGAATATCATATGACCAAAATAAATTGCCTCGAAACCCACTTCCGAGCTGCGTTATCTTATCAGCCAGATTACTATCTATAATTACGTATTGTTAGCTACGCGTTTATTATTTCTTCTTCCTTCTTTCTCTTGTATTTCCCTTCTCCTTGTTAGAAGTGAATATTTACCACCTGTTGCCTTTGCGTGTATCATGAAGAAGAGTATAAACAGTGGGAATTATGATGGCAATGATATTATATAAATGAGAATCAGGAATATCAGGTTTCGAAAGATAATTATCAACATTATGCAACATCATGATGTAGCAAAAATGGAGTACAGTTATTTGTGTTAATAGGATTAGTGATTATATAAAAAGAGGGTAATTGTAATGACATTGATAATAGTTGTTATAATAAATATTGATGATATGAATGATTAATAAATGATATGATATGATTATGGTGATGACAACAATCATGAAAATGATTATGATAATGATAATGACAGTAAAACTAACCACAACAAGAATACCAAGAAAAATAACAGGAAAACAACAAGAGTGATATGTATGTTGATGACAATTATGATAATGATAATGATAATAACAATGATAATGATGAGAATGGTGATAATGGTACTAGTAATAACAATAATAATGATGATGATGATGATGATAATAATAATAATAATAATAATGATGATAATAGTATTAATGATAATGATAATGATAAGGACAAAAATGTTGATGAAAATAAGGATAAGATAAGATAGAAGGATAGACAGATAGAAGAAGAAGAGAAGAAAAAAACAGAATAACACAGACAAATGAAAATAGACAAAAAGAGACAGAAACAGAGACACAAAGGATGAAAACGAGAATCGAATACTTCCCACAATACCAAATGCAATACCATCTTCATGACAGGGACAAGGATATGCAAATTCCAAGCCAGGATAGACAGCTGGGTGTTGCGTGCTCTTTCTGCTTAACTCCAGGGTGAAGATTAAGCCACTGACGTAATACTTTAATGCTTTTAATGGCGTGGAAGAGAGAGGAAACCTTGCTATTAGGTTAGATCATATAAAAGTGAGAGAATATATAATTAGGATTATCTTTTTTTTTTGTTTGTTTATTTAGTGATTTGTTTGTATGGATTTGTTTACTTTTATTTTGTGTATTTGTTTTTTTTGTCTGTGTGTTTGTTAATATTATGATAGATGTCTTGCTGACTTCGTTATTTATTTATTTTTTTTGTTTATTTACGCATTTGATTGAGAAATTATGTCAAAGATGTTACTGATTATTTACAGTTACATAAGAGTGATTACGGAAACTCTTATCAGAATTTCCGATCATATTTCATATTTTGTATCTAATTTTAAACTTGAATAAGTTTAAAAAAGAAAATGAGGATAAACCAAATTGAAAGAAGACGAAAAATCCGAACTAAAAAGGAAAAAAAATAAGATAATAATGATAATGATAATAATAATAAAAACGCAAACAGAAAGAAATGGAAAGAAAAGAAAGACAAAGAAAGACAATTATCCGAAAGAAAAAGGGCATAAAATCGAAGGAAAGACAATGAACAATTGTCTCAACGTCTCAAGGGAAGTTCCTACGAATAATATGAGATCCCGAAGCTGCAATTATGATAATGTCAAC
>BOPN01000405.1:457980-460480 GCA_017312705.2 Penaeus japonicus | reverse complement strand
ATAATATTAATAATGTCGATAATAATGATAACACCGATTATGATGATAATAGTAATATTAGTAGTGATAATAGTAATGGTAATGTTAATGCTAATGATAACGATGATAATAATTATAATGATAAGAATAATGATGACGGTGAAGATGAAAAATGATATTCATTGTTATTGTTTCTGTTATAATTTTTACTATTACTGTCATCATTGATATGTTTATGATCATCCTCATCAATATCCTCTTTTTTATCGTTATCCTTATCATCATCAACATTATAATTCCTTTTATCATTTGCATTATCATAATCATTATCATGATCAATATTTAAAACGTCTTATCATAAATATTGTTTAATTATTTTTTTTCAACTGTCTCTCTGTCGGTTTGTATCTACCTTTCTCTTTCTCTCCCTCTATTATCTTTTCCTTTCTCTTTAATTAATTTCCGTATTTCGTGAATCAAAGTTGCCACATCCCGTTTTTTTGTATCTTTTTTCTAATTCCTATTTTTGCAGACTTCATTTTGCTTTCCTTATCTACGTTTTATCTTCTTTTCTTTAGATTTCTGCCATACTTTTTATCTTCTATTTTGATTCTTCATTGTTTTCGTTATTTCTTTTATAATTTTAGATATCACGTTTTTTTCTATTTTTCTTTTCTTTCTTTTTCTTTTTTTTACGTTGATAATTTACCTTCCTAGTTTTCTATCATTTCCCTTCCCCCTCCTTTTTATTTTTTCCTTTCCTTACCTCCTGTGTTTATCCCTCTGTTTTCCCTTAGTTTACCTCCTTCCCCTTTTTATCCCCTTCTTTCCACAATGCCTTCTTTATCAACCGTATTTCGTTCTCTTTTCCCTTTTCTCTTCACCTTGACCTTCTAATGACCCCCCCCTCCCATCCCCCACCCCTTACCACAAAGGGGGGGGGGCGGGTCCCATATGATCGCTGACCACGACCCACTTTCCGAGGGTGATGGAGGGGAGTAGGGGGAGGGGTGAGATGGGGGGATGGGGGGGGGCAAGGGAGACGCACACACACGAATCAACTTAAGACTGGATTGGTCAACTTTTTACTATTGATATTATGATTGCTGTTGTTTTGGTTGTTTTGTTGTTGTTATTGTTCTTATCATTCTTCATAGTGTTATTATCATTATCACTATCATCATAATTGTCATTATTATCATTATCATACTTGTCATTATTATTGCATTATTACTGTTATTACTACTATTATCATTACCCTTATCATAACCACTATCATTATCATCATTATGATTATTATCATAATTATCCTTATTATCATTAGTCGTAATAGTAGCAATATTAGTTGTAGTAGCAGTAGTAGAACTAGTAATAGTAGTAGTAGTGATTATATTAACGATAACGATGATAGTAATAATGTTAATCGTGATGATAATAGTAATGATAATAATAAAATCTATAATGATAATCATGATAATAAGAATGATAATAATAAACAATTTGTAATGATAATCATAATAACGGGAATGAGAATGATGATAATGAGTGTTAATAACGATAATGATAATGATGATAATGATAATGATAATGATGATATTATTACAAATATATTTTCTCCATATGTTGCAAGTGTCATATTATTCTTGCAATGCAATTATGAACAATAGGAACGATAGGAGTAAGAAAATTATAGGCAGATTACAAGAAGATTCGTGTGGAGAATGAGATAGTAAAACGAGTAGGATAAAGGAAAAGAAAAGGAGAATTGGGGCAAGAAAGAGCCTAAAATGAAAAGGAAAAGGATAGTTGATATATATTCATGAAAATTACGAAAACAGAGAGGCGAATAGACGCGAACGCAGGAAGAATCAAGTCAAATAGGATAAAAAATACAAGGGACAGAGAAGCACAAACAAAAAGAATATTAAATCTGATATTTAAAAAAAATGTAAAGAAGAATGTAGCAGAAAAGAAAAAAAGAAAAAGAAAAAAAGAGCGACGCTCATTCTTCATACACTCCACGGGAATTACAACCCACATTTCAGTATGAGTTTGCTCTAAAGCGGACATTCGCTTCTCGTGGTAAGTATTATTGAGGATTACGGTCGTAAGACCCAACGGATTATTGCCTCGGAGACCTTGAGAGTTGGGGCTGGAGGGCTGGAGGGGGTTGGGGTGGGGTGGGGGGAAGGAGGGAAGAAGGAATGAAGGAAGGGAGGAGAGAAAATATGAGAAATGGAAAGAGAGAGGACTTGAATACAGCCGTCATGATTCACTGTGTATTTTCATGCAGACATGTCGGCAGAAATGTGTGTCTGGGTCTGTGTTTATTGGTCTGCGCTTATCACTCTGTCTTTATCGTTATTTAGTATGTCTTATTTTGTAGGTCCGTTTTATATTCATGACGCCTTTTCCACCTTTTATATGATGGTTTCTAGTGGTGTTGATTTCCACGGGTGACGTTGCAGGTTGGACTTGTATTTTGCGTTATCCGGTGTGATTATGTTATCTGTTTATATCT
>BOPN01000405.1:417763-435263 GCA_017312705.2 Penaeus japonicus | reverse complement strand
CATATCCAAGGGAATAATGGGGCACTTCAACACACTGTAATATTCGTAAACAGTATATTGCTATAAGTAATGATAATTATCAATGTGCAAATTTGCAACAATCTCAGAAAAATATACAGTTGTGTTGATACAAACATCAAAAGCTCAAACGACAGAACAATTTCCTAAAGTAATAAAAGAAAGACAAAAAAAACTTCCTTTAAATTTTTAAACGAAAAAAACAACAACAAAACAACACGACCAACAAAACATAGGGGAAAAAAGCCCCCCCCCCCCAAAAAAAAGGAAACAAACACAGAAATAAACAACACACACACACACACTACAACAACAAAAACCGCACAAATAAAGACAGAAAAAAAAGGAAATAAAGTGAAAGAAACGAGACGCAAAAAATTCCACTAATCAGCAGCCGACTTCATCAGCGTACAGGCGTACCCTAGACCATGACCTGTGTCGTAAACATGTCTAAACACGTCCATAAGTCACGGGGGGAGAGGAGAGCAAGGGGAGCTTCTGATGGTAGCTTGAAATGCTTTTATTATTATCGTCATCATCATTATTATCATCATCATTATTATCATCATTATTATCATCGTTATCATCATCATTATCATCACCATTATTATCATCATTATTATTATCATTATCATCATCATTGTTATCATCATTATCATCAATGACATCATTATTTATGAGGATAATAATGATATTAATAATGCGGATAATAATGATAACACCAATTATGATGATAATAGTAATATTAGTGATGATAATAGTAATGGTAATGTTAATTCTAATGATAACGATGATGATAATTATAATGATAACGATAATGATAATGGTGAAGATGAAAAATAATATTCATTGCTATTGTTTCTGTTATAATTTTTATCATTACTGTCATCATTGATATGTTTATGATCATTCTCATCATCATCCTCTTTTTTATCATTATTCTTATCACCATCAACATTATAATTTCTCTTATCATTTGTATTATCATAATCATTATCATTATTAATGTTTAAAACGTCTTATCATAAATATTGTTTATTTACTCTTTTTTTCAACTGTCTCTCTTTCGGTTTGTTCATATATCTACTTTTCTCTGTTTCTCTCCCTCTATTATCTTTTCCTTTCTCTTTAATTAATTTCCGTATTTCGTGAATCAAAGTTGCCACATCTTGTTTTTTTTATATCTTTTAAAGATTTATTTTCTTTCCTTTTTCTAATTCCTATTTTTGCAGACTTCATTTTGCTTCCCTTATCTACGTTTTATCTTCTTTTCTTGAGATTTCTGCCATACCTTTTCTCTCGTTTTTTTTCGTTTCTTCTTTTATAATCTTAGTTTTCACGTTTTATCTTTTTTTTTTATTATTTTTTATTTTTTTTTATGCTGTTAATTTAAATGCCTAGTTTTCTATCATTTCCCTTCCCCCTCCTTTTTATTTTTTCCTTTCCTTACCTCCTGTGTTTATCCCTCTGTTTTCCCTTAGTTTACCTCCTTCCCCTTTTTATCCCCTTCTTTCCACAATGTCTTCTTTATCAACCGTATTTCGTTCTCTTTTCCCCTTTCTCTTCACCTTGACCTTCTAATGACCCCCCCATCCCCCACCCCCTACCACAAAGGGGGGGGGGGCGGGTCCCATATGATCGCTGACCACGACCCACTTTCCGAGGGTGATGGAGGGGAGTAGGGGGGGGGGGGGCAAGGGAGACGCACACACACGAATCAACTTAAGACTGGATTGGTCAACTTTTTACTATTGATATTGTTATTGCTGTTGTTTTTGTTGTTTTGTTGTTGTTATTGTTCTTATCATTCTTGTTATTGTTATTATCATTATTATTGTCATTATATTCATTATCATAATTGTCATTATTATCATTATCATAATTGTCATTATTATCATTATTATAATTGTCATTATTATTATCATTATTACTGTTATTGATACTATTATCCTTATTATCATTATCATAACCACTATCATTATCATCATTATGATTATTATCATAATTATTATTATTATTAGCATCACCATTACCATTTTCATTATAATCATCATTATGATTATTGTTAGTGTTACTGTTATTATCTTAAACATTATTGATATGATTATCATTATGATATTAATGATAGTGGTAGTCATAATAGTAGCAATTTTAGTTGTAGTAGCAGTAGTAGAACTAGTAATAGTAGTAGTAGTGATTATGTCAACGATAATGATGATAGTAATAATGTTGATCATGATAATAATAGTAATGATAATCATGATAATGATAATGAGAATGATAATGATAAACAATTTGTAATGATAATCATAATAACGAGAATGAAAAGGATAATAATGATAATGATAATAGTGTTGATAACGATAATGATAATGATAATAATGATAAGGATAATGATGATATTATTACAAATATATTTTCTCCATATGTTGCAAGTGTCATATTATTCTTGCAATGCAATTATGAACAATAGGAACGATAGGAGTAAGAAAATTATAGGAAGATTAAAAGAAGATTCGTGTGGAGAATGGGATAGTAAAACGAGTAGGATAAAGGAAAAGAAAAGGAGAATTGGGGCAAGAAAGAGCCTAAAATAAAAAGGAAAAGGATAGTTGATATATATTCATGAAAATTACGAAAATAGAGAAGCGAATAGACGCGAACGCAGGAAGAATCAAGTCAAATAGGATAAAAAATACAAGGGACAGAGAAGCACAAACACAAAGAATATTAAAAGTGATATGTAAAAAAATGTAAAGAAGAATGTAGCAGAAAAGAAAAAAAAAAGAAAAAGAAAAAAAGAGCGACGCTCATTCTTCATACACTCCACGGGAATTACAACCCACATTTCAGTATGAGTTTGCTCTAAAGCGGGCATTCGCTTCTCGTGGTAAGTATTATTGAGGATTACGGTCGTAAGACCCAACGGATTATTGCCTCGGAGACCTTGAGAGCTGGGGCTGGAGGGCTGGAGGGGGTTGGGGGTGGGGTGGGGGGAGGGAGGGAAGAAAGAGTGAAGGAAGGGACGAGAGAAAATATGAGAAATGGAAAGAGAGAGGACTTGAACACAGCCGTCATGATTCACTGTGTATTTTCATGCAGACATGTCGGCAGAAATGTGTGTCTGGGTCTGTGTTTATTGGTCTGCGCTTATCACTCTGTCTTTATCGTTATTTAGTATGTCTTATTTTGTAGGTCCGTTTTATATTCTTGACGCCTTTTCCACCTTTTATTTGATGGTTTCTGGTGGTGTTGATTTCCACGGGTGACGTTGCAGGTTGGACTTGTATTTTGCGTTATCCGGTGTGATTATGATATCTGTTTATATCTTTATATGTATCTCTAAACTAGCATGGGACAATTAGGACAGGGTTAGTAATATTTATGATTTTTTTTTTTTTTTTTTTTGGGGGGGGGGTTACCAATCTGTAAACACTCACATACATATACAAGCGTACATGCACAGGCACACACACACACACACACACACACACACACACACTTACACACACACTTACACACTTACACACACACACACACATACACACACATACACTCAAACACACACACACCTTTTTAATAGCCTATTGCAAAACGTACAATGTTTTCTATAGTGTTCAGAATACCCCACAATGACTCTGACCTCGCCCCCCCCCCTCCCCCTCACGATGTTACTCACGGTTCGAGTTGCAGCCTATGCCTTTAAATGCCCAAAAATGGCAATACATTTTTCACTGGTTGCTCACGTTCTCTCATGCGTGAGATCTAGTTTAAGTTCAGGTATGCATTGTTTATTCACGAGATGTATTTCCCTTTTTTTTTTTTACATTTGTGACCAATAGATCTCTTACATTCCGAGAAAAGGAATGCGTCACGTTTCCCGCTGCTTTATTAATCGTTGGCAACTTTTCTCGTAATGACGTCATTGTCTCGCTCCATGTTGGGAAATGACGTCATCCTTTCGTCACTCTTTGTTCGACTATAACTATATTAAAACATCATTAACGTGACGAGCAAACAATTTTTTCACTCTAAAGGAGTCAATGTCAAAGAATTCAATACTCCCAGGCTAGGACTTGTCACCTGTCACGTGTCACACCAATAGTCATAGACATAATCAGTACCTTTATATATATATATATATATATATATATATATATATATATATATATATATATATATATATATACATACATACATATATATATATATATATATATATATATATATATATATATATATATATATATATACATATATATATATATATATATATATATATATATATATATATATATATATATATATATATATATATATATATATATATATATATATATATATATATATATATATATATATATATATATATATATATATATATATATATATCCAAGATTCTAACACAGGTATAATTGGAATCTCGAATCGATAACGAAGTCAATACCATGTACTAACACGGGCGAGAATTCGTGTTCCCTAAGAGCGTAACTTCAGGGCAAAGATAAGAGTGTGATAGGGTGAGGGTGTGAGGGACGGCGAGAAGGGTTTGAGGGGAAAGAGGAGAGAGGGGAAGGAGGTAGAAACAAGAGGAGGAAGGGGAGATAAGGGAGAAGAGGAGAGAGGGGAAGGGGAGGTAAGGGAGAAGAGAAGAGAGGGAATGATTTGATATAAGGAAAGAAGAGGAAGAGAGAAAAGGAAGGGGATAAAAGGAGATAATAAAAAGGGGGAAAAGATAGATGAATAGAGAAGAGGGGAGAAAGGAGGAGAGTAGGAGAGGAAGGGGAAAAGAGAAAGAAAGGAGATAAAGGAAACACGAATCGGAAAATTAATAATACAGAAGAAAAGACTCTCAGAAATAGAGAAGAGGGGAGATAATGAAGAGGAGAAGAGAAGGGAAAGAGAGGTGAGGGCAGAGAAGAGAGAGAGAGAGAGAGAGAGAGAGAGAGAGAGAGAGAGAGAGAGAGAGAGAGAGAGAGAGAGAGAGAGAGAGAGAGAGAGAGAGAGAGAGAGAGAGAGAGAGAGAGAGAGAGAGAGAGAGAGAGAGAGAGAGAGAGAGAGAGAGAGAGAGAGAGAGAGAGAGAGAGAGAGAGAGAGAGAGAGAGAGAGAGAGAGAGAGAGAGAGAGAGACAGAGAGACAGACAGACAGACAGAGAGAGAGAGAGAGAGAGAGAGGACGATAAAGAGGGTTTATAAGGGGAAAGAATTAAGTGAAGGAGCTGGAGGGGACAGGGAAGGAAACGCTTGCATGTTGCATGACACATGATACTCAGTTAGTTTCACGCTCATTAAGTTGGGAAACAGATCTAATGTTAAGATGTGTCCGCGTAGGGGACTGGTTTGGACCGGAAAATTCTCAGTCAAAAAGGATAACTTGTTAGCGAAAAATAAGAATATATGTTAATCTAAGATCCTAATGTTTATGATATTTATGGCTATAATTGCTTAAATTTTAATGGATGTAATGATTCTTTAAAGATTACGATAAAAATAAAGATAAGTGTCCATAATGACTGTTAAGGCTAGAAAGAATAATGATGGGTATTGATTTCTTACGCCCTTATTCGCCCACACACACATACAAACACACGCACTCAGAAACCGAGGAAAAAACCCTCATTAATGAACTAAACTAATCATAAAATACTCGTAATAATCTATACAAAAAAAAAAAAATATATATATATATATATATATACACAAAAAAAAAAAAAACGAAAAGAATAAGTTACCGTAGAAGAGTTCGACAAAGAAAACAAAAAACAAACAAAGAGAAGAAGCAATACGTAAAGAATAAGTTACCGTAGAAGAGCTCGACAAAGAAAACAAAAAACAAACAAACAAACAAAGCGAAGAAGCAATACGTAAAGAATAAGTAACCGTAGAAGTGCTCGACAAAGAAAACAAAAACAAACAAACAAACAAAGCGAAGAAGCAATACGTAAAGAATAAGTAACCGTAGAAGAGCTCGACAGAGAAAACAAAAAAAAAAACAAACAAAGCGAAGAAGCAATACGTAAAGAATAAGTAACCGTAGAAGAGCTCGACAAAGAAAACAAGAAAAACAAACAAAGCGAAGAAGCAATACGTAAAGAATAAGTAACCGTAGAAGAGCTCGACAAAGAAAACAAAAAACAAACAAAGCGAAGAAACAATACGAGTGTCTATGTTTACCCGACCAGTCGCCAGCGAACACAAGATAACAACGATTTCTCGGAACTCGCGGTCGCTTTCCTGGTGAGGTGGGCGTGGGTGGAGGTGGAGGGGAAGGGGGGGGGGGAGGAGAGGGAGTGGGGGAGGAGAGGGAGTGGGGGAGGAGAGAGAGAGAAGGGAGAGGGGATGAGGAAGGAGGGGGGAGGAGGGAGGAGAAGGAGTGGGGGAGGAGAGAGAGAGAAGGGAGAGGGGAAGGAGGGGGGAGGAGGGAAGAAGGCGCGTAGAGGGGCGGGAGGGGGAGGAGAGGAAAGTGTCTAGAGGGGAGGGGAGGGGAGGGGAGGGGAGGGGAGGGAAGAGGAAAGCATTTAGAGGGTTGGGAGAGGGCAAGGGGAAGAGGAAAGGAGAATAGGGGAAAGGGGGGGAAGGGGACGAGAAGTGAATGGGAAGAGATAATTGAGTGATGAGGAGGAGTGGCAAGAAGGGAGGGACGGGGGGGGGGGATGCAAGGGAAGCGATGCAAAGGGAATGGAAGTTAAGGGAAGGGTAAGAGGAAGAGGAGAAGGGAGAAGGGGAAGGAGAGGGGTGGGTAAGAGGGGGGCTGGGGAGCAAAACATACCGATCTCAAACCAATGCGCAAAAAACAATGAATAAAAGCTTTGCAGTTTTTTTTTTGACGTGAATTCAAAAAACAAACAAACAAAAAATATCGTCCTTAAAATCGATGATCCAATGTGCAATTGCAACGTATTCACCGAACTTATTCATCATTGAGAAAGGCCTATGGACCAGTCCTGCAAATCAGCCTCGTTAGGGATCCACTAGGCAAATATGAACTGATTTGAATAATTGCTAAAATAAAGAATAATTGATTTAATGAATCTTTCATAAGCACATCGACGGTGATGTGAGGTTTATACAATTTGAGGAATGCACTTGTTCTTATTGCAAGCTTAGAATAATGCACTGCACAAAGTATCTGCATCAAGTGCAAATCAATACCAGCTCTGTACTTTATATTTAGCAACAAGCACTTCGTTTGTTCACTGCGTTCTAGAACCTCTTGTTTCGCTTATCTAGACGTGTTAATGAAAAGCTATATGAGCATAAATAAAGAATTGTGAATGAATGAATAGATAAATGAATAGGTATACAAGGTATGTATATATACATGTATATATATATATATATATATATATATATATATATATATATATATATATATATATATAGATATATATATATATATGTATGTATATATATATATATATATATATATATATATATATATATATTTATATATATATATATATATATATGCATATATATGCATATCTATACATATATATACATATATATATATATATATATATATATATATATATATATATATATATATATATATATATATATATATATATATATATATATATATATATATATATGTATATATATATATATATATATATATATATATATATATATATATATATATATATACATACATATATATGTATATATATATATATATATATATATATATATATATACATATATATATATATATATATATATATATATATATATATATATATATATATATATATATAAATGTATATATATATATACATATATATATATATATATATATATATATATATATATATATATATATATATATATATATATATATATATATATATATATATATATATATATATATATATATATATATATATATATATATATATATATATATATATATATATATATATATATATATATGTATGCACACACACACACACACACACACACACACACACACACACACACACACACACACACACACACACACACACACACACACACACACACACACACACACACACATATATATATATATATATATATATATATATATATGTACATATATATATATATATATATATATATATATATATGTACATATATATATATATATATATATATATATATATATATATATATATATATATATATATATATATATATATATATGTTGGACTATTTTGAATGGAGAGCATATAGTAATTCCAGAATCGACAGCTTCTGCAAGTTTATTTCCCATGGGAATATTTCAAGACATAGCAAAACTTTCTTCCCACTGAAAAAAATATTGTCTATAGATAATAAAACTACTTGTGAGAATTTCCCCATTCATATCATATTCCCAATTTAGACTTCGAAGTTTGTAATTAGAATATAGATTTTACATCTGAATGGAAGATCAGTACAGGTTTATCCAATACAATTTCTTATCAAAAAGAAAGAAAGAAAGAAAGAAAGAAAAGAAAAAAAACACGCAATCTCAGCAATAAGCAGAAGAGAAGCCAATCGCATTTGCACCTTGCAAGTCACTCGGCATTGCAGTCAAACTTGACCTTGGTGTTGATATATTTATTTGTCCTCAAGGGAATACAGCAACCCTCGGAAAAAAAAAAAAATGTTGGAAACAATATTGCCAATTACAATGCAATCGATTGTTATCAACATCTTTCATTTGGTGTTCTTGATGTGAAAGTATGATAAAAGAGAGAGAGAGAGAGAGAGAGAGAGAGAGAGAGAGAGAGAGAGAGAGAGAGAGAGAGAGAGAGAGAGAGAGAGAGAGAGAGAGAGAGAGAGAGAGAGAGAGAGAGAGAAATGTCACCACTGAGATTAAAATAGATTATTTTCATAATTATTTTCCTGGTGGAAGGATATTATTTTCTTGGGGGTTCTACTGAGAAAACAATGGACAGGGAAATAAAAGTGCAAAGTACGACCTTAATAATCTCGGCATATCTCTTTTACGACTGACGCATTTATTCCTTCTTTTTTTTGTGGGGGGGGGGGGTATAACGAAGAGAATAATGCACACTATCACGTAATAATGGCCATAATCCTGTAATCCGGTCATAGTTTGATAAGGATAAGCCACGAATATTGTTCGTTCGTTAATCTGCACTTCGGACGAATTTCAGTCCTGTTCTGTAATCTGTAATATATCATGTTATATATAACATTATTACAGAAGGTAACAACCAATGTACAAGAATTAGAATATTATTGCCTATATCAACACAACGCAATTATAATAATATCTTACGCCTGAAAGAGAGAGAGAGAAAAAGAGAGGGAGGGAGAGAGAGAGAGAGAGAGAGAGAGAGAGAGAGAGAGAGAGAGAGAGAGAGAGAGAGAGAGAGAGAGAGAGAGAGAGAGAGAGAGAGAGAGAGAGAGAGAGAGAGAGAGAGAGAGAGAGAGAGAGAGAGAGAGAGAGAGAGAGAGAGAGAGAGAGAGAGAGAGAGAGAGAGAGAGAGAGAGAGAGAGAAAGGGAGAGATAGATAGATATATAGATAGAGATAGATAGATAGATAGAAAGATAGATAGAGAGAGAAAAAGAGACCCCCCTCCCCCACTATCACTACCACTAACTCCTACTTCCACCATCTTACAGAATCCTTACACGAACGAGATCTTCGACACCCGAAACATCGCCTGCATAAGCGTGTCCGTTATAGTAGAGGACGTGGATGACATGCCGCCCATTTTCATCTCGGCTCCGCCCGTCACACGGATCACGAGCAACCACAGGGAGGTGAGTCTTGTATTTGTTTTTTTGTCTGAATTTATTAGTTCTTCTGTTTATTGATTGTTATGTATTTTTATTTGTCTTTATTTTTTTTATTCGACTGATTTACTTATCTCCATTTATCTGAATATATATATATATATATATATATATATATATATATATATATGTATATATATATACATATGTATATATATACATATATATATATATATATATATATATATATATATATATATATATATATGTATATATATATATATATACATATATATATATATATATATATATATATATATATATATATATATATATATATATATATATATATATATATATATATATATATATACATATATATGTATATATATATATATATATATATATATATATATATATATATACATATATATATATATATATATATATATATATATATATATATATATATATGTATATATATATATATATATATATATATATATATATATATATACATATATATGTATATATATATATATATATATATATATATATATATATATATATATATATATATACATATATATATATATATATATATATATATATATATATATATATATATATGTATATAAGTATATATATGTATATATATATATATATATATATATATATATATATATATATATATATATATATGTATATATGTATATATATATATATATATATATATATATATATATATATATATATATATATATATATATATATATATATATATTAATCTATACATACTGATCATCTGTCATAAAAATAGAAATCAACACATATCCTTCCCAAAAATACTACTATCGACACAAGGTCACGTCAAGCCATAAAGTACTTGTTGAGGTAGACATGACAAGTCAAGGTCAAAACTGTAATTAGAGAGAGAATGACAGAAAAAAAAGAAGAAAAAAATGAAATACAGAATCTTGACTTATCCCTTTCTCAAGGACAGCGCTACCCACGCACGCAAGTATGGTTATGTTAGGGTCACTGAAAACATTTATGATTAGGCTTTTGGGGGATTTAGGGAATAAGGGGAGAGGGAAGGGACGGAGGGATGGAGGGATGGAGGGATAGGATGGAGAGGGAAGAAGAGGTAGGGATAACAGGTAGGAAGATGAATAGAATGATGAAGAGGTAGGTTTAAAATGAATAGTGAGTGGGAGACATTAAGGAAGGATATTGTCATAGAATGAAGAACAGGAACAGGACAAAAAAAAAAAAAAAAACATGGAATAGAAGGAGTGGAAGATTTTTTTTTTTTTACGCAATACACATAAACTGTTTAAAGAAAGAATTCAAAATGATGGTGAAAACTAAAGGATTGAATTGAAGACAGTAAAAAGAAAGAAAGAAAAAGAGAAAGGATTTAGGAAAACAATTACTGAAGGAAAGACTAAAAGATCAACCAAAATAACTGTTTAGATGATGAATCTCCAAAAAGAGGATACAAATGGGAATGAAAATGAGAATGAAATAGAAAAAGAGAGAAAATATCTTTCTAGGAGAATATAATTCGAAAAACCTTTCGACAAATCTTCTTTACATAGGATTCCTTTACCTGCAATGATTTTGCACCACCTTCCTCTTTTTGTTTCAATTCGATCCTAAGACTAAACTTAAGAGAAACATCACTAACCATTAGGAGTAAAAAAACAAGACTATTGAGACACAAAGACTAGGCACTATATTCCTCCCTATAATCTTTATCGAAGAGGGAAATAGGAGAAGGCCAATTGTCTCTCCTCTTAGGCACTCGCTATAGGCACTGGCACTTGTGATGATGGATAGCATAGCGTGGGGTTAATAGTCAGGCAATTACACACGGCCGTTTGTCAGTATTCTTCATCCTTACTCCAGCTACAGGAAAGGTTAATTACTTACTCGTGACTCCGGTTGTTCATTGTAAGCCTAATGACCTGATGACCTGATGACTTGTCGTTCCGCTGGGATCTTTTTTTTTCATTCTCTTTCACTTGTCTTGTTTTAAGGAAGGGAGGGAGAGACGAGGAGAAGGGAGAAGGTTTTGTGTTTATATGTGTTAGGGTGTGGGTTTTAGTATTATGTTTTATTATTCTGATGATTTTTATTTGATTTTCATTGTCTGAAGAGGACACACACACACACATACACACACACACACACACACACACACACACACACACACACACACACACACACACACACACACACATATATATATATATATATATATATATATATATATATATATAAATATATATATATACACACACACACATATATCCTCTATCTCCCATTTTACTCACCCACCGCTCTTCCTCTTCCTCAGGGCGACGAGCTCGTGGCCATAACGGCGGTGGACGGCGACAGGAGGCTCAACAATCCCATACGATACAGCATCCTCGCAGCCTCCACGCTCTACGCCAACTACTTCGCGATCGGACCGACGACAGGTGTGTTTCGCGTGCAGGATGTGTGCGAGAGGGCAAGGAGAGAGAGAGAGAAAGAGAGAGAGAGAGGGAGAGAGAGAAGGAGAGGGAGAGAGAGAGGGAGAGGGAGAGAGAGAGAGAGAGAGAGAGAGAGAGAGAGAGAGAGAGAGAGAGAGAGAGAGAGAGAGAGAGAGAGAGAGAGAGAGAGAGAGAGAGAGAGAGGGAGAGGGAGAGGGAGAGAGAGAGAGAGAGAGAGCGAACGAGAGAGAGAGAGAGAGAGAGAGACAGACAGAGAGACAGCGAACAAGAGACAGAAAAGAAAAAACAACAACCCTTCCAGCACCACCATCCTAACACCCTCCCCCCCGTCCTTCCCGTCCCTCCCCCAGGCTCCATCACCCTGGCGGACACGGTCAACAACCTCGTCGAAGTCATGACGACCCTCGAACCCATCCTGGTGACAGTGACGGCGCAGGAGCTCGCCGACTACGACTCCCTCGTCCCTGAGGAGGAGTACACGTCGAGGGTCGAGATCGCCTTCGTCATCATGGACTCGGATATGATGATTCCCAAATTCGTCCATGAGATGTGAGTAGGTGGAAGGAGTGAGAGAGAGGGGGGAGGGGGGTAGAGAGAGGGAGAAGGGAGGGGGGGGTAGAGAGAGTGAAAGGGAGGGGGGAGGGATGATAGAGAGAGAGAGAAAGGGGGAGGGGATAGAGAGGGTGAGAGGGAGGGAGGAAGGGAGAGGGAGAGGGAGGGGAGAGGTGATAGAGAGAGGGGGGGAGGGGGAGAGGGGTGATAGAGAGTGAGATAGGGAAAAGGGAGGGGGGATAGAGAGAGAGAATGGGGGGTGATAGAGAGAGGGAAAGTGGAGAGAAGGAGAGATTCTAGAGAGTGTGTGTGTGTTGGGGGGGGGGGGGGGGATAGAGGAGAGTGAGAGAGAGGGAAGGAGATAATAGAGAGAGAGGAGAGGGGGACGAGTAGGAAGATGAGTGGGAGAGGAGGATACGATAGTCCATGAGATGTAAGTAGGTGGTGAGAAAGAGGGAGAGAGGAGGGGGGGGGGGTGATGAGGAGGGAGAGGGTGTAAGGAAGGGTAGGGGGTGAGTATGAGAGGCGACGGAAGGAGGGGAGATAAAGGGAAGAGGGGAAGATGATAGGGAAGGAAAGATGGGATGTAATGATTCCCAAATTCGTCTAAGAGATGTAAGTTAATGGATAGAAGGAGAAGGGGAGATAGAAGGAAGGGGGAGACGATAGAGGGAGAAGAGATAAGGGGAAGAGTGAGAGAGGTAAAGAGAGTGAGAGAGCTAAAGAGAGTGAGAGGGGTAATGAGAGTGAGAGAGAAAGGGAGGGAAGAGGATGACAGTGAGAGAGGAGAGAGGGGGATGAGTAGGTGGATACGATAGTTCATGAGATGTAAGTAGGTGGTGAGAAGGAGGGAGAGAGGAGGGGGGGCGGGCTGATGGAGAGGAGAGAAGGGAAAGGTAGGGTAAAGAAAAGAAGGTAAAAAACGTAATAGATAATAAAAAAAGATTCAAGTCCAAGGAAATGAAAAACGAGCAAGGGGGATTTTTTTTTAATTATTTTTTTTTCTTAACTGCTGATTAAATTAATGACTTTTAATTAATATAGGTACGTGGGTGAGGTGCGAGAGAACAGCCCAACAGATACCGTTGTATCGTTCCCTGTTCCTTTCCTCAAGAAGGTAAGTTTGATTAGTCTTTTCTGTTTCAACTAGAAATTGTATATTTTATATTAGTTGCACATGATGCTTGTATATAAATGATAGTTATGATGGCATCTAATTGGGGACCACTGACGGTACCCCTTATGCACACACACACACACACACACATAAATAAACACACAAACACACAAACAAACACACAAACACACAAACACACACACACACATAAATAAACATATATAAACCAAAGAAAAACAGAATAAAAAATAGACGAATATAAATAAATATATACACACAAACACAGATAAAGCTACACACACACATACATACATACATACTTACACATACTTACACATCCTTAATACAGCCTACCACAATCTCCTCCCCCCCCAGGGTGTGCGTGGAATGTTCGCTTTAGAACTCAAAGGAGATGAGGGCATCTTTGCCGTGGAACCAAACGTTGTTAGAGATGCTTCCGAATTCATCATCAAGGTCAAGAACCCACAGCTGTTGGACTACGAAACGATGACCAAAATTGAATTTAAGGTTTGTTGTGTTGGGGAAGAGAGTGTGTGAGGGAGAGGGAGGGAGAGGGAGAGGGAGAGGGAGAGGGAGAGGGAGGGAGAGGGAGAGGGAGAGGGAGAGGGAGAGGGAGAGGGAGAGGGAGAGGGAGAGGGAGAGGGAAAAAAGAGGAAGAGGGAGAGGGAGAGCGTTGGAGAGAACAGTGAGTGAGGGAAAAAGAGGGAGAGGGAGAGACTGTTAGATCATTGTTGATGTCTGATCTTTACCTAAAAATCTGTTTGTATATATTTTTCCTATAGAAGTACTTATGAAGAGACAATTATCATTAAAGACCAGTCATCTGTTAATATGCCATTATTATATTTGATGTTTTTTTACTCAAGTCTTTACCACATAATATACATAAATATTCATATCAAATCAACATGAATTAAAAAGAGAAAACAAAATGAAAAAGAAACAATTAAAATTAACACATTCAAAGTCAACAGTAAGACCATTCCCCTCCGAAATACTACCACACTATGAAACTCATCAGAAATCATGACAATAATGATAACAATAATAACAACGATACTACCACTACTACTACTACAACTAAGACACCCCACTAACCACACATCTACCCCTTACAGTTAATAGCACAGCAAGTGTCAGGCAGCGCACAAGGGACAGGGACTACGTCAATCAGAATCAACATCTTAGACGTGAATGACAACGTTCCTGTTTTCTCAAGACAGCTGTACCAAGCGGAGATCTACGAGAACATCACTGCTGGGACATCTATCGTTAAGGTGAGGATGATAGCGATGATGATGATAGTTATGATAATGATGATGATAAAAAGGATGTTGAGGTTGATTATTTTTATATAATGGTAATGACAATGATAAGGATAGTAATGGAATGAAAGGCAACACTAAGACTAACAATGATAATATGAAAATGATGATAGCAAAATTATAATTATTTCTATCGCTAATGATGATAGTAATAATGATAATGATAATAATGATTTATGTGTTATGTTTTGATGTGTTATCTACTTTCTTTCATTAATCCTCTCGTCCATTTTCTGTCATTATTCTCATCCCATTCCTACTATTTATTTTCTTACATTCATATTTCCGTCTTTTTTTCTTCAAATTTCTTCCTCTCCTTTCTTTTATTTATTCAATCTTCCGATACGTTTTCTTTCATTATCCATCTTTAGCATTTCCTTCCAATCCTCCTCTCACCCCCCAACCTTCATTCATACGCTCAACATTCTTCTTTCATTCATCGCCTGACCCGTTTTCTTTCATTCATCGCTCCACCCATTTTCTTTCATTCATCGCCTGACCCGTTTTCTTTCATTCATCGTCTGACCCGTTTTTTTTCATTCGTCGCCTCACCTATTTTCTTTCATTCGTCGTCTGACCCGTTTTCTTTCATTAATCGTCTAAACCGTTTTCGTTCATTCATCACCTGGCCCGTTTTCTTTTATTCACTATCTGAGTCGTTTACCGCCTGGTCCATTTTCTTTCATTCATCGCCTAACCCCTTTCGTTACATTCACCATCTGTGTCGTTTTCTTTAATCCTTATCCTTACCCATTTTCTTTAAAAAAACAGGTTCAAGCCGTAGACGGCGACAGGGGAGACTACGGAGCTATCCGCTACACCTCTCTCACGGGCAAGCTTGCAGATCGCTTGCAGCTGGACCCCCTCAGCGGTCTTATCACCTGTGCAACGAACAGCCAGGAATTCGATCGTGAACTCAATCCAGGTGGTACATGAGGTTCTCGTTTTAAGATAAACAGACACACAAACAGAAGAAAGGAGGAGAATATATACATACATACGTACATACATACATACATACATACATACATACGTCCTTATATACATACATATTCACGCCTGATTAACATACATGCTCTTTCACAAACACTCTCTTACACACATGGCTGTTCACACACACACACACACACACACACACACACATATATATATATATATATATATATATATATATATATATATATATATATATATATATATACATATATATTTATACATACATATATATATATATATATATATATATATATATATATATATATATTGCATAAGATGTATATGTGTGGTTATATGTATCTATGTATATATATGTATGTATATGTATGTATGTATATATACTGTACATACGGCTTGTATATATTCTCCACTCTTGATTTTTAGTATGTTTCTGCAGGTTTGGTCGAAACATTTTGTAAATATATTTTTCATTATTTTTCGAATAAGTATTTTTTATGCTTGTTTTTGCTTTTTTGCTCTTTTTTGGCTCAACTATGATTTTAGCGAAGATAATTTTGATTTTTTCTTTCACTTTGTGTCTCGACTTATTTGTAAATACATTTTATCATATTATTTATATCAAGCAGTTTTTATCTTTTCTCACTAAAGAACACACATACTGTTATCTGTGTGCATTTACTTGGATTGCGTTTGGTTCATTACTGATGCACTTCTTCACCAACTGACAGTCCATTGCTTTATCCTGCAAAGGCAAATGCATTCACGGAGTCACGGACACACACACACACACACATACACAAACACATACAGACACACACAAAAAAACACACTCACGGAAACACACACACACATATATACACCCCCCCCCCCACACACACACAAACACACAAGCACTCACGCACACAAACACACACACACACATATACACCCCCCCACACACACGCAAACACACACACACAACCCCCCTCCACAAACACATAAGCACTCACGCACACAAACAAAACTAGTATCACAACATGCCGTGGTCCTTAACCTTGGTTCAAATAGCCCCTTAGGGACTACATCATGATAGCCTACACTGAAGGAAAGCATGATAATGATAAACACGTAGATAAGAGATGAAGAAAATGTGATAATTATTATGATAGAGAGAATAAGATAGGAAAAGTAATATAGCACAATAGCCCTAATTCAGAACCACCAAAAAACAATCTTACAACCATTAAAAAAAAATAAAAATGCCGTTTTAACCTCCTTATCTCTTTCCTCTCTC
>BOPN01000405.1:410263-412763 GCA_017312705.2 Penaeus japonicus | reverse complement strand
TTTTGAGTAGATTTAATTAGCAATTAATCCATCAACCTAGTTTTCGAAATCCCATTTAAATAAACATAAATAACGACAGCATGTACTTATATATCTACAGACAGTGTGCCACAGAGTGAAACAAAGCTAAGTGTTGTTTGAATACACACCAACAAAAAAGGAGCCATTTATTTATTTTATTTTCATGATATATATATATATCTTTTTTCATGATGAATTTTCAGTGTTTTAGGCCCAATGTCTGCGCTCACGTCAGTACCAAGGACACGTAATGTAAATGTTGTCATTTCCGCACTATCTCCATTTCTCATCTTCCGGTGGCGTCTTGTTTGTTGCTTTAGACCTTCAAGAAATAAATAATAAGTACTTTCTAAATGATAAAAAGATATCAGGAAGATAAAAGATAAAACCTGCTTTACTGATGATGTTTTAAAGTCAAGATCCCTTTTTTTGTATCTCACTAACTTTATCTTGGATTCTAGAGTAATGGTGTCATGAGAAATATCGTTCATGGCTTATTTTCTTGAAGGAAGGTAAAGCATTTACGAGACTTTATCCACGGGAAGATGATTATGTAAATAATGCAATACATTCCTTTAGCTAATTAGCATAATGTAAATTCCAGATCATACCATCACTAGATTCTATGCTCATTATAGACGTAAAGCAAAAGTAGGATTGCAGTAGCTTTTGCATTGTAGATACTAATCATCATAGAAAGAAAATCGTAATCTTAATCTTAATGACAATCATGATTATAAAAATAACTGCAATACAGAAATAACGAAAGATATAAAAGCAAAAGCGAAAAGTAAAGACACTTCATACATAAAAACACCCTACCAACACTTCACATACTAACTGTATCGCCTTTTCCTCCTCCTCCTCCTCCTCCTCCTCCCTCAACCCCGCTCCCCTCTCCTCCCCTCTCCTCCCCTCCCCTCCCCTCGGCCTTCTCCCCTTGCTTCTACCCTAAATAGGAGTGTCGTGACGGCTCTTGTGAGGTACGAGGTCAACACAGTGGTCGACGTGGAGAAGATTTCAAAGCAGCTTCTGAACACAACGAGACCGCTTGTGAACGACCCCAGGGTGTGTTTTGATGAATTGATAAAAAAAAATCTTTCTTTTGTCCGAATTTTAGCCTTTTTTCTCTATATGTATAGATTGCAGGTCCTTATGTTTGGTTGCATTGATAGTATTTATCTATATCAAGTTCTTTCTCCTCTGGGTCAGCCACCCTCTCTATCTGTCTATTTCTACCAATTTCTTCTTCTCCTTCTATCACCGCCTCCTTGTCTCTCGATTTCTGAATCTCTTTCTCTCTCTCTCTCTCTCTCTCTCTCTCTCTCTCTCTCTCTCTCTCTCTCTCTCTCTCTCTCTCTCTCTCTCTCTCTCTCTCTCTCTCTCTCTCTCTCTCTCTCTCTCTCTCTCTCTCTCTCCTCTCCCTATCTCTCTATCAATCTATCTATCTCTCTATCTACTTATCCCTATCTCTATCATTGGCTAATCAGAACATTAAACTGGGTACAAACATATGTATCATTGTGTCACAATAATATATCATCATGTAGCAATAGTTTATTTTCATTGAATTAGAGACAAATGTAAAAGAAAAGAAAAGAAAAAGAAAGAATAGTACATTCTAACATTATATAAAAAAGTCATGGAATGAGTAAATGGAATGTTAAAGCTCAAATGAAAAGCATCGATGATAAAATAGGAGCGAAGAAAAGAAGATGATAAAGCTTCCTCGAAGAAGATAAATCAAAACACCTTCTCTTAACAGCCTGTCGAGTACGAGGAACTGACCTCGGAGCGGAATTCCTACCTGGCTGGCGTTGTGGTTCTCTGTGTCTTCATGGCTATTATCATCATCCTCCTTCTCCTCTGTTGCTTCTGTCCCGGATGTCCGCTTTATAAGGACAGGTAAGAAATAAGCCGGTTTTGATTACGTGCTATGCTTTGCCTTCTGTTTCTTCTATGTCTTTTTTTTCTTCTTCTTCTTCTCATTTCGTTGTGATTTTTTTTTTTTTTTTATTCTTGTTCTTCCCCTCTTTCACAACACTTCTTTTTGTACATACGTTCTCGTCTTTGCCTTCTTCTGTGTGTTTTTGTTTCCCTTTCGTGCCTTCACTTCCACTGCCGTTGAGAGTAATCTGTTGATAATGCTGTTTATACACCAATGTTTAGACAATAGGATTTATTGTTGTGTAGATATTCGTCGATTCTGTTGCTGGATCTTAATTGTCCCTTCCCACTTGTTTATATATATATACTTGTATGTATATAGAATAGATTGATAATTAGTCTTATAGGATGATAATCAAACAATAACGTGATTTGTGAAATCACTTCTGTTTCTAATTTTTCACCCCCAAAAAATCTTACTATAAACTAACAGTGCTTAAGATCCTTTTTTCTTTTGCAGAATTTTAAATCTCACTGCTCTGTAAGCCTCTTTGTAATATAAAATAATTCTTTAGCTTCTGTGGTCAATGAT
>BOPN01000405.1:387763-397763 GCA_017312705.2 Penaeus japonicus | reverse complement strand
ACAATTACAATCATATCAATCTTGTCACACTACAGTCTAAAAGTTCCAGTAAGTAAAAAAAAAATAAAAAGAGAAATTAGTTTCCAAAGAAGATTAGAAAATTTAACATGAGAGACTATTAAGTGCAATGAAAGAATAGTAACTTCTGAGATAAACATTAGATGTGAAAGACTATTTTGCTGCTAAATACATGCCAAAGATGACCACATCAGTTAATTAATGAAAAAAAATACGGTTTGATAATCAAGTTTCTGAAACAAAGATAAAGGTATAGATACAATAAATATTGAGAGAGATATACTAAGACAAAGAATGAAATGGGAATTTTTAAAAAAGGAAGAAAAAAAAAAAAAAGGCGAAATCCATTGATAAAAAGAAAAGGAGGTTCACTGAAATATCAATATATATAACAGAGCGATACTGTGTGAAACTGAAACAAACAAATACATAATACCAGTTACTACTATCCTGTCAGCATATACATCTTAGATCCATAATCGCTCTAGGTTTTCACCACACATCAAACACCAAAAAATATCACCTCAAAAAGAAGAGACAGTTACAAACAAAAACAAAAAACAAAAAACAAAACAAAAAAACAAACAAAAAAATAGAAGGGAAGCAGAAGGGCAAAAACAACAAACACAAAATTGCTGCTGAAGACGTTTATTTGTCGATCTATCGCAGTCCATCTCGTCTAGTTAACCTAATTTACACCAATGAGTCTATTAAGCTAGAGAACGGACCTTGGGTTAATTCAAGCAGGCGGACAGGTAGGTGGACAAAGAAATCATAAAAAAGAAGTTTTTTTTTTTTTTTTTTTTTTTTACCATTGTTCGAAAAAAAAGGAGTCAAATACTATCGTTTGGCGCATCTATCGTCCCACAACCACTTTACATCGTAATTCTACACTGAAAACCGCCACATACTTAACTATGGGGATCGGAGATATGGGGTCTCCATGGGAAGGTAGTGTATATTATATCTATATAAAGAGATACATATATATGACGTTCTGAAAAGGACAATAACAACAATGAAAAAAATTGCTGAGCAGGCTCATAATTTTTTTTTCTTCTTTTTTTTTTCCTTTTTTTTCTTCTTCTGAAAAGTTTTTTGTTTGTTTTCCTTCAGATGCAGCACAAGATCAACGTCCCCATAGCCATATCTCCAAGCTTCCGGTACCTACTTGACAATATTGAATTTATTGGATAACGTGTGGATACCTACGAACATGCTCTAAACTGTGCCCGTTTTCTATGAAGTAAGGCTGTGCTTGAAAGAAAACGATTCGAGACTGCCCATGTCCAATATCATGCATATAGTCGTCAACTTTCTTTGCAATAATAATCAATACACTAGTATTCTTGTTCTTGTTTTCGTGTTATGTCTTGTTGTATATATATAATGTATATATTTCTTTTGTGGGAGAGTCAAATGAAGTATACCTACACATATGAGCTTTGAAATAATAGAAGAGACAGTGTTATTCACAAAAGTATCCCTTAAGCGCGGTGGTGGTGTTTGGGTGTTGACAGTACCTATGTGTTAGAATAATGGGAGGAAAACGGCCTATTCGCTTTCCCTATAGTCTGTCTATGGTGCGCTAAGACCCAAAATTGAGTGTGAGAAAAAAAAAAAGAACTACGGCTGTAAAAAGGTGTATTCATCATCTATTCTTCTACGTAAGTAAATGCACCAAGCATCTGCTCAGACGATGAAGTTCCAATTTTACAGAAATGTTGTTTGTAAGAGTCAGGTGTATATACCTATTTGTGATTTTTTTTTAAGGGGGGTTAATTTGTTTTTTGACATTTTTTGTGTTTTATAGATTTTTTTTTTCCAGATCGCTTTCTAAGACCTTATAGTGTGTTTTGTTTGTTTGTTTGTTTGTTTTGTCTTTCGCGTATTAGCTATAGGCCTTTACTGTATCTGCTTTTCGTTTTTTTTTTCGCTGTATATTAAGTGGACTTGCACTTGCTATCTGCTGTTCTTCTTTCTCTTTCTTCTCTCTGCCTCTTTCCTTCTTTCTCTCTTTCCTGTTCTTCGTTCTTCGTGGTATTATTATTCCCCCTTCACCTATCCATGTCTCGTTTCTCTCTCTCGTTCTCTTGCTCTTTGCTCTATCTCTCGCACTCTTCCTCTCTTTCGCTTTTTAATTTCTGCCTCGCCCGTTTTTTAAAAAATCTTTCCCTTCCTCTATCTCTCTTTCGTGCACAGCTGTTGGTGGCGTTTCTTGATGACGGCGTTCGGTAACCCACACTTGCATTGGTCTTGCAGGAGACTCAGTGTTGCGTTGTCGTAGGGCTTCACACTCGTCTGGTTGTGTTTTTCGTGTTGATTTTTTTTTCTTCATTTTGTTTTTTTTTTCACTTGTCTTTCATGTATTTTTTTTTTCTTTTTCTTCTTCTTCGTCTTCTCCCCCTATTTTTTGTTTCTTCATCATCTTTCTTCTATCTGCTTCTGCTGCGTCTCCGTCTTCGTCTTCTTCGGAGCGTAGGTCTGGCTTCAACACACTCGCTTTCTTCTTCAGATATTCGTGTGTTTATTTGTTCGCGGTTTGTTATCATTTGCTTGAATTCTCGAGGGCATCGTCTTATCTTGATTTTCTTGAATGATGGTTATCGCTCACCTCGTTATCATCAGACTGCTTCAAAGGGGGAGCAAGGGGTGTTTGTGATGGGGGTTGGGGATGGGGGGTTATGGGGGGTTAGAGGGGAGATGTTGTTAGGGGAAAAAAGGAATGTCAGAGAAAAGAAGAGAGGACAGATCCACACCAGCGAGACCTCTTCCTTCTCCTCGTCTTCGCTCCACTGAGAGGTCGTCCGTTTAGTCGCGGATGGTGAGCTTGCGTGACCCAGTGATGTCGTGGAGCTGCCTGGAGGTGAAGGCGGCGACGAGGCGGCGGTCACCTGAACGACGAGGAACGAAGGTCTGTGTGTAGGTGAAGGTCTCCCTAGGCCGGACCTCGCGGTTGACGCGCATGGTCCTGGGCCTGCATGCGCCGCCGACCTCCATGCTGAAGAAGCAGTCCGTCAGGGGGACGTCCAGGGGGTTGCTGAAGGAGAAGGTTGCGGTGCACTCCTGCCCGACCTGGCACTCTGCCACCTGCGAGGGGGCAGACGGGAGGGGAAGGGAGGAAACGGGCGGGAAGGGAAGTAGGGGGAGGGCAGACGGAAAGGGAGGGAAGGGGAGCGGAGGAGAAGAGGAAGGCGAGGGGGGAGAGGAATGATAGTGGATATTAGTAAAAGTTTTGAAGTGACTTTCGTGTGATAATTCGATGAGGCAATAGCGAAGGTGATGAGTATAAACGGCTTAATGTATGACAAAGCACAATTACTTTCGGAATATTTATTCACACTATGATGACGAGAGTGGGACACGACATCCACGAAAAGCAAAAGAAAAAAACAAAAACAAAAGAACAACGGAGTTCCTTACCTCGATGCTCATCCTTGGCTTCTCGAACTGGAAGTCGTGCTCGTCGATGTACGACTGCTTGTTCTCGTTGACGAAGCCTGAGGCGGTGACCTTGATGAAGCCCATGTCCACGAGGCGGTCCTGGTACTCGGAGGCGTCCAGTCTGAGTGTGAGGGTGTCACGCTGACCGCCGGCGAGGGTGAACTGACCCGTGACGCGCTTCAAGTGGGCGCCCATTACACCCGTGTAGAAGGCGCTCCTGGTGGGGGAGGGGCGGGGTGAGAGAGGAGCTTGGTTGCCGAATCGTATTTTTTGGGGGTTGCTTTAATTGGCGTATTGAGGTGTTTGGGAAGTGCGAGAAATGTACCTATACTAATGATTTATCATGAAGGGAAAGAAGAATAACTAGGAGGACGAGGAGATGAAAGAAGAACAAGAAAGAAAAAAGAGAGACGAATGAGACATAAACAAATCTAAAAAAAACAATGAAAAAGTAATAAAGATAGAATAAGTAATAAAGAAAGAAAACCAAAAGAAAAAAAAAACAGAAAAGAAAAATAACAAGAAACAAGAAGTAGAACCAGAAAAAAAAAAAAAAAAAAGAAAAAAGAAAAAAAGGAGAAACCAAAAATGCCCCCAACTGACCTGGTCGAGATGGTGGCCTGGACGGTGCGTGTTTCGCTGGAGTTGTTGTGGACCTGCAAAGTGACGGTCATACTCTGACCGGCGGCCACACGCTGAGGATCCACGAGCTCGAAAGTGACGTCATAGCTCCCTTGGTCCTGGGGAGGTAGGAAGAGGGACTTCAGGTGCTGGTTCTGGGGGGAAGGGAAGTCGGAAGGACGAGCAGCGGTTCAGCACCTGTCCTTGACTTGGTTTAGGGGTGGGGGGGAGGGGGAGGGGGTATGCCTGGGAGGGGAGGGGGTATGGGGGATGGCTGGGAGGGAAGGGGGTATGGGGGATGGCTGGGAGGGAAGGGGGTATGGGGGATGGCTGGGAGGGAAGGGGGTATGAGGTATGGGTGGGAGGGAAGGGAGTATGGGGGATGGCTGGGAGGGAAGGGGGGGAAGGAGGGGTAGAGGGGAGGGTTGGGAGGGGAGGGAGGCAATGGGGCGGAGAGGGGGAGAGGTGGGAGGGGTGGGGGAAAGGGGTAGCAGTAGTCAGAAGAGTCTGACTTGCTTCGGAAAAGGAGCAGGGGGGGGGAGTAATAAGATGATGATGACACGGAGAAGTTGGAGAGGGAAGAAAGTGAGTAGGTGATGACGGAAGGAAAGGAAGAGAGAAATAGAGAGAAAAGAAAGAAATAATGAATGAGAGAAAGAAGAAAGAGAGAGAGAGAGAGAAAAGAAAAAAAGAATGAATGAGAGAAAGAAGAGAGAGAGAGAATTAAGAAGAGAACGAATAGAGAGAAAAAAAGGAGGTAGAGAAAGAAGGAAGAAGAAAAACGAGAGAAAAAAAAGAAGAGTGAGAAGAAGATAGAGATGAAGGAAAGTGGCGTAAAGGAATGAAAGAAAAAGAAAAGAAAAGAAAAAAAAAAGAAATAATAAAGACAAGACAATAAAGAACTACAAGTATAACGGAGGAGACGAATCTGTTGCAATAATCAAGGACTAAAGGCAACGAAAAGCACGAAAGAGCAGAACAATGATGAAACAAGAATGAATGAAAAAGAAACAAACACATACAAAATAAATCATAAAAGATAATACGGAGACAAAAAAAAAAAAAAAGAATACATTAATGACTGTTTGGTTACGCTTCGGGTGCATCATTAATGAGGATATAATACTGACAAAGTAAATTAAACTGACGATCAGTATCAGTCAATGAGGGCATCTGTCCTCATTAGAAAAGAAATATGTCTGGAAACCTGACGGAGTAAGTAAAGATTTTCAACACACTTTTATCTGCATCATCATTAAGCTGGACCCCCTCCCCCTCCCCCTCTCCCTCTCCACTCATTGATATATGATATTTGTTGTTTTCTGATTCACATCCTGGAAGGAAATCAGAACAACTGCTTTCTATAATGAAAGGGAAGTATTTCTGTTGCATGACTTTCTTGGTTTCGTTTGTGTGTTGCATATATTTTTGACTTTCCCTTTATCTTTTGTTTGGTTGTTTTCCATTTCTTGGATTTGTTATCGTTATTTTTTACGTTGTCGTCATTGTCAATATTATTATCCATCATTAACATTGTCTTTTTTATTATTATCCATCATTATCATCAGCAGCATGATCATTATTTATGATATTGCTGTATCTTTCCTGCCATTATAAAAAAATGTTGATATAATCAATATTACTGTTTCTTTGCTGTCATTTTTGTTACATACCCGAAAAAACGCTGCAAAATAAAATGCCCTAACCAATTACATTGGCTTAAAAAATACAGCACATGATCGAATCAATTATACTTTCTGATGGAGAGACTAACGGAATCAACTAAGGTGGCAGAGTAATCAAACGTTCAGTCATTAGTACTCCTATAATGATTCTTGCAAAGTTCACTAACTTCCCTATGCCACACTTTCTCAGTCACTTTTCCTTAAGTATCAACAGTCATTAAGTTCCTCTATTTCCCCTCATTCATGCATCTTTCATTGTTCTCGTCTTTGGTTAGTCTTTTATATATCCTCCTCCTTTATCTTCGAATACCTGAACACACTTCTCGTTTGTGTGTTTTCTCTTTCCCGGTATCACACCAGAATTTCATTATCTCTGCGGTATCACTCCAGAATTTCATTATCTCTGTTTCGAACCGATTCTACCTCCGTTCGAGTCATTCTCAGTGAATCACGCTTCGCCTTGAGAATTGTTTCGAGTCACTCTCTCTCTCTCTCTCTCTCTCTCTCTCTCTCTCTCTCTCTCTCTCTCTTCCTCGAAACACCTTGATTCATCCTTTCTGTGGGTCACTCTAATCGACTCATCCCACCCCTCTTTCAGCATAAGTCTGCCTCACTCAAATCGTTGACTCACCCTCATTCACTCACTCAAATCGTTGACTCACCCTCATTCACTCACTCAAATCGTCGACTCACCCTCATTCACTCACTCAAATCGTTGACTCACCCTCATTCACTCACTCAAATCGTCGACTCACCCTCATTCACTCACTCAAATCGTTGACTCACCCTCATTCACTCACTCAAATCGTCGACTCACCCTCATTCACTCACTCAAATCGTTGACTCACCCTCATTCACTCACTCAAATCGTCGACTCACCCTCATTCACTCACTCAAATCGTCGACTCACCCTCATTCACTCACTCAAATCGTTGACTCACCCTCATTGACTCACTCAAATCGTTGACTCACCCTCATTCACTCACTCAAATCGTTGACTCACCCTCATTCACTCACTCACACTCAGTCTCACCTGATAATCGTAGTAGACGTGGTCCTTCCTCATGCCTCGACAGGCGTTGAAGACGGTGAACCTCTCTGGCTCGGACCTCTCCATATCCTTGTACGTCTTCGTCACGTCTTCGCAGTCGCCCTCGCCATCGTCGTCGTGGCGCCCTACGGCCTTGGTCATTATGGACCTGCACATTGGGAACCTGTAGGGGAGGGAGGAGGGGGGGGAAGTGAAGGGTTAAATAGCGGGGTAGCAGGCCCGTATGACCTCGTGGGATGTAGACACTTCTCTACTCGTACTCGTTTAGACGCATGAACAAAAAATATAGCAGATCTACAGGTTATATACATATATAAAATAAACAAAGACTGACAAATCATACACAAAACAAATCACCAGACGCACAGACCCCCCCAAGCTTACCTGTACTGCCTGTAGTGTGTGTAGCCCCACTCGGAGTCGTCATCCTCGTAGAAGTATCTGACGAAGGTGTTGAGGGCGGAGAAGAGGGCGGAAGTCTCGTAGGAGTAACCAACGTCTCCCTTCTTTACCGCCTCGGCAGACGATGGACCGCAGCCGTTCGAGTACCCTGGTGGGCGTGGGAGAGAGAGAGGGAGAGAGAGAGGGAGGAGAAAGGATGAATATTTTCTCTCTTATGATGGATAACATTTCCCTTCCTTAAGATAGATAGAATTCATTCCAGCAATTTCTACCTCGATCAATTCAACTTCATACTCACTGTCCCTGAAGTAGGAGCGGGCAGGGTCAAGGGACTGCCAGCCCGAGTAGCCTGAAGGCAGATCAGGTCGGGTCATCCAGACGTCACACCAAGTATGGAAGGCCCACACTGCATCAGGCTGGTCACGGCCAGGACCTCGCTCGATCTGAGGAAGAGAAGGGATAATAGGAATGAAATAAAGCAGAGAGAGAGAGAGAGAGAGAGAGAGAGAGAGAGAGAGAGAGAGAGAGAGAGAGAGAGAGAGAGAGAGAGAGAGAGAGAGAGAGAGAGAGAGAGAGAGAGAGAGAGAGAGAGAGAGAGAGAGAGAGAGAGAGAGAGAGAGAGAGAGAGAGAGAGAGAGAGAGAGAGAGTATGTAAGATCGACAAACAAACAAAAAGAGAAAATACAGAGGGAGAGAGAGAGACTATAGAAGATCGAGGAACGAGAGCTATGATGCTCTCTCTATATCAATCATCATACATTTTAGAACAATGAATAAATCATATCCTTCATATTCCATATATACATATTTGAAAGAAGAAAAGAAGAGAACTATGAAAGCAAAAGGGAAAGATAAATTCCATATTTTTCTTTTGTCAGAAGGAAAAGACATAAAGTATTTGACAAGAATATCCAAACAGTTTCCCACTGGCTTTACGACATGGAAATAGATAAAAAAACAAAAAACAAACAATAATGAGGATTTTATTTTGATCTCCTGGAATGAGAATTCCAAGAAATATGTCATCATTATGATGCATCTTCCGCCGAGAGAACAGTTTTATTTTTGTCATTCACTCTAAATCAAGCTTATTAAAAGAATCAAAGTTCATAGAGTTCAGGTTTCACTCACATATTGAGAAATAATAAAAGAGTTTAATAGTCACATACTTAAATTTTTTTTATATTTTGATATTTTTTGGGTGATCTTTGCATAGATAATCTTATGAGAGAAGAAAGATGCTTATGATTTAAAGATTCCAAGGATTTAAGCTCATATTCTACTTCAAGTAGTGCGTTTCGTTGAGAGAGAGAGAGAGAGAGAGAGAGAGAGAGAGAGAGAGAGAGAGAGAGAGAGAGAGAGAGAGAGAGAGAGAGAGAGAGAGAGAGAGAGAGAGAGAGAGAGAGAGAGAGAGAGAGAGAGAGAAATAGAGAGAGAGAGAAAGAGTGTGTGTGTAAGAGAGAGAGAGAGAGAGAGAGAGAGAGAGAGAGAGAGAGAGAGAGAGAAGCAAAAATCAGAACGACAACAAAAGAAAAGAGAAAACACAACGAACGAAACGGAAGAATAATAAACCACACCATATCACCATGACACTATACTCACAATGTCACCAAAGCGATCCACATAGCGGTCGATGGTTAGCGTATCTTGCGTGTCATGTGCCGACGTAATGACAGTGGTTGGCCGAGAGCTCATACCCAGGGTACGAAGGACTGTAAAGAGAGAGAGAGAGAGAGAGAGATAATGTGAGGCAGAGAAAGAGGAATATAAGTAGGTCGATAACTAGACTGATCGATAGAGGCAGAGAGAGAGATTGAGTGAGTGGGTATGTATGTTTGTGTGTGTGTGTGTGTGTGTGTGTGTGTGTGTGTGTGTGTGTGTGTGTGTGTGTGTGTGTGTGTGCAAGGCGGAGGGGGAGGTAATTCACCTCATTGGTGTGATTATCAAGAAGAAAAGGATTCCGTAAATGTTGTGTGAGGTAAATGGCGTTGCAAGTGTGTGAGACAGATAGTTAGATAGAGTGATATACTGATAAAGAAACATACACATATAGATAGGTTGAAATTCTCCTCAAGAACTAGCCCACAACCTCATAACCCCCCCCCTCATCAGGAAACCCGTTCCGAACTATCAGACCCCTCTAACCCCTCAGGAAAACCCCCTCAACACTTTAGAACCTCACTTTAGAACACCCCGTCCTCCCTCTAACCCCTCAGAAAACCCCCCTCAACACTTTAGAACCTCCCTTTGGAACACCCCGTCCTCCTCTAACCCCTCAGAAACACCCCCTCAACACTTTAGAACCTCCCTTTAGAACACCCCGTCCTCCCTCTAACCCCTCAAAAACCAACCCTCCCACCCTTCAGAACCCCCCCCTCTCCCCCCTCCCCTAAACCCCTCCTTACATGTCGTGAGCAGAGCCGACATGACCCAGCAGTGGCCGAACTTGACAGGCGTCGCCCCTTGCCACAAGAACTCCTCGATAATCTTGACAGAACCGGTCCAGAGGTGAGGGTTCTGGCCCCCGCGGTGGTCGTCCTCGTAGTAAGGTTCCAGCATGCCGTCGGTGTCTTCGTAGTCTCGGCGGTGGTTCCTTGAGGATTGGATCTGGAGGAGGAATGTTGGAGGAGGAGGGTGTGATTAAGGTATTGTGTGGGATGGTTGAGGTATTGTGGGGAGGGTGAAGGCGGATGGGGGAAGGAGATGGGTATGAAAGGGAGGTAAGGAGAATGTGGGAAAAAGTGAATGTCTTTTCGTGTACCTCAATTTCTTTCACTTA
>BOPN01000405.1:380263-382763 GCA_017312705.2 Penaeus japonicus | reverse complement strand
GGCAACCTCCTATGGCACCATATATCACTTTTCCCCTAACTTACTATGGGTGGGGTAGTTCTGGGCGGGGTCCGCAGGCATCTCGTTATAGCGACGCCTCATCATATCGAAGCACGCCCTCATGGCCACCTCCCGCGAGTGGTACCTCTCACGCCCACGCCCATAGCGCCGCTCCTCCTCGTACTCGTGCTCCTGGGGTAGGATGGGCAAGGAGAGGAAGTAGGGGCAAGGAGGGAGGTGGATGAAGGGCGCGGGGAGGAGGGGAAGAGGGGGGCGGTGCGGGAGGGGGGGAGGGGTGAGGAAGGAGTTGTAGAGGAAGAGGAGGAGGTGGAAGAGGAGGAGCAGGAGGAGGAGGTGGGTGAAGAGGAGGAGAAAGTGGAGGAGGAAGAGGAGGAGGAGGAGTAAGAAGGGGACGTGGAAGATGAGGAGAATGAAGTGAGAGAGGAAGAGGAGGATGAGGTGGCAGAAGAGGAGAAGGAGGAGGACGAAGAGGAGGATGATGCAAAGGCGGGAAAAGGGGGGATGGAGAGATAAAGAAAACGGGAATCAGTGAAGCAATAACTTAGCAGATACTTATCTAATTTCCAACTTAAAACAAAGTTTCAAAAACACTAAGCACTCATAGCCCAAAATACTTTCTAAGTATATAATTCAATAACCCAAATCAAAAATGATATTTCCTCAGTAAATGATAATAATGATTATGATCATAATACTACTAATCATAATACAGAAAATGATAATGAAAACGATAAAACGACACCCAAAAAAGGCAGTGTCCGCCACTAACATGCTTGGGGGGGTAGGAGGGGCGAGGACGCGAGAAGGGAGGGACTGGTGGCGGCATCTGCTGGTTCTGCTGCATCTGCTGCATCTGCTGCATCTGCTGGCCAGTGTACCCGCTAGAGTACCCGCTGGGGTACCCTGTGGAGTACCCTGTGGTATAGCCACCGGTGCTGGGGTAGCCGCCTTTGGTGCCTGGTGGGTGCATCCTGAGAGAGGGAGAGAGAGAGAGAGAATTATAACAATGGTGATTTACAATAGGAATAATAACATGGAGAGGATAATAATAAGAATGGTAACTTACAATAGGAATAATAACATGGAGAGGATAATAATAACAATGGTGATTTACAATGGGAATAATAGCATGGCGAGGAATGAGTGTTTTGAAGAAGGAGAGTTTCTGTTTTGAATTATAATCAATTTATTTATTTGTGTTTATATATCTTATCCGATCTATGTGTTCGTCTGTTTGTGTGCGTGTGTTTCTGTTTCTTTCTTTCTTTTCTTGATTTTTGAGTTTGATTATTTGATTTTCTCCTCCTTACTTCTTTTTTGAAGGATAGAAAGAAAGAAAGAAAGAAAAAAATAGACATACATAAGGCGTGATTCGCGATTCATGATTCAAGTGTGTAAACAAAACAGGCATGTATAATGGATATTGTGATAAACATTATTGATCTTATATCCAAAGTGATGTATAAAGTGTTCCATGGATAAAGGAGAATGAGATTAGACAGTATGTGTCACGGAAAATTACATCAAAACATGGTCGTGTACAGGAAGAAAATGCCATACACGATATTGAAAAAAGTGGACGTGTTAAAAATAAAATAAAAATAGAGATCTTAGGGAATAAAATAATTAATATGTGTGTCAGTGTTAAGGAATGTAATCATGTCAATAGAATGACATGAATATCTTGCAAAATTGAAATCGTATTTGAAGATAAATGATTATATCGAAGATATGCTTTTTAGATCTTAAAAGTTGACTGTGCTAATACGAACGGCTGTTCTTTCGTAAGAAATACCGAGTGAAAAACTGAAAAGGGAAAAGTTTAAAGAAAATCGTATTATAGAGAATGGGAGATAAATTGAATATTCAGAAAAAGCATAAATCGAAAAGCCAAATTTTCTAATGAACGAAACTCAGATTTAAGAGAATTACCATATCAACACGAAGCGAAAAGATAAATACGAAAAAAAAACACACGCAAAGATGATATTGAGGAACAAAGATAATTTTCATATGAATTATCTACATACATGCGACAAAACAAGGACACATTAGATTAATTGGTCATCATTTCTAATGATTTCGTAATAAATTGCGTTATGGAGAAAATAGCGAAGGAACTTGAGTTTGATATAAGACGCCACGAGAACTTAAGATATGATAGAAGAAAATGATTTCGAAGTATATTTTGTCGGTACAGTGACTGAGCACGTCAGAATATAGCTTCTAGAAACCTTCGAGACAAAACAGTACTTGGGGCCAGATATATATATATATATACTTTTGATATTCATCTATGCTATCATGAAAACCCATTGGAGTTGCTTGCGAAATATATTCCTTCGGATAAGCTTTCGTTTTTGACACCAATTACTTCTATAGCGAATATCCCACGTGTAAAAGGACTCCAGGACAAATACTAGAAATTTCTAAGAAGACCTTTCGTAAAGGAACAACGTCCTATAACTCTCGCATGTTG
>BOPN01000405.1:365263-367763 GCA_017312705.2 Penaeus japonicus | reverse complement strand
AAAAAAAGAATGTAACACGATTTTTATTTGTAATTGTGTAGGCTTTGACTATCCTTTTTTCATCATCTAACTTTAATATTAAAAAGATTTTAGATATTTTCAATTCATCATAAAGAAAGAAAAAATCCGAAAGAAATAGATAACATCCGTAAGATTAAGAAAAAAACAATCTTAAAAGTTTTAGAATATTGTGAGTAATTTCTCGCTAAACCAATTCGTTCCAGTGATTAAGAAACTCACAATATTAGTAAAAGTAATATTCAAAATGATGAGCAGTATCTCGAAAATTATTTGTAGTAATTACAATAGCAAGGATATTATCTAAATTTCTTGACAACTTCATTGTAAGAAGGAAGGGATTTTATTTGTAATTATGATACGGTTTATGTTAATCAGAATAGTTATAGTAACAATAATAGCAACAACAACAACAACAACAAAACAGCAATGATAGCGATGGTAATAATGATGAAAGATATTTATGATGACGATGATGATAATAACGTGTTGATGATGATAAACATGATGTAAAGGATAATGATTATGATGATATTCATAACTATACTAAAGGATAATTGAAATAATATTAATAATAATAATAGTAATGATCACAATACTACTGATAATAATGATAACAATAATGATGATATTAATACACCAAAGATGATGATGATAATGATGATAATGATAATAACCATCAGCATTATCATGACCACAATAAAAATAAAGATATATGTGATGACAGAAATATTGATAGGAATGATAGATAATGATATTGATAATGGCAATACTGATGATTATACTAATACTGATAATAAAAATAGTAATGATAGTGAAATTAATAATGATGATAACAATATCAATAATGATAACAGTGACAACAACAACAATGATAATGATAGCAATAATGATAATGAAGAAAATCATGAGAATGATGATGATAATGACAAAAGTACTGATAACACTAATGATTATATTAATGATGATTTTATCGATAGTAATAATAATAATATTGGTAATGACAATGATTATAATCATTTTGATGATAATGATGATACTAAAGAACGTGATTATAGTGATGATGATAATGGCAATGATAATATGCATGATGATAACAACACTGATCATAATAATGATAATGATTTTGATGATATTGATAATAGTGACATGAATGTTCTTAACAATTATGAGAATAATGATAATTATGATAATGAAAACAATAATGAAGATGATGATGATATTAGCAATGACAAAAACAATAGAAATTATAGTAATGATGATGATGATGAATAGCAATGATAATTATGAAAATAATAACAAAAACAACGATGATGACAACAACAATAATGATGGTAATGATAATACTACTAGCAATGAAGCGATAATGGTAATGATAACTATATCAACAATGATAATGAAAGTAATCATAAAAAGTCATAATGATGAAAATAGTGATAATTAGAATGATAATGATAGTAATAATGACAACATTGATAATGAGAAAGATAATGATGATAACAATAATGAAAATGATATATAGTATTGATAATAGTGACAGAAATAATAACAAAGATAGTAACAATGACGATAATAACGATAATGTTAACAATGATAGTGATACAGATTAAAGAAACGATTATTATAATGATACTACTAATAATGATAATAATGACATTGCTCATAACATTGATAGTAATAGTAATGATGATAATGATGATAATATTGATAGGAACAACAACAACATCAACAATGATAATGAAGATAATAATTATAATGATGATAACAATAATAATGATAATGATAAAACAATAATGATGATAATGATGATGATATTGATAGGGACAACAACAACATCAACAATGATAATGAAGATAATAATTATAATGATGGTAACAATAATAATGATGATAACAATAATAATGATAACGATGATGACAATAATAATGATAATGACGATAATGATGATCATAATAATGATGATGATGATAGTAGCAATAATAACCACACTGATGAAAATAATGATAATAATGAAAATAACAGGAACGACAACAATGATAATAATGATAAGAACAAAGATAAAAATGATTAGAACAATAAGAAGAACAATGATGAAGATATTTGAAAAAAAATAGATATATATTCATGATAATTATATAATCATTCAACACATATTTTCCAAATATACATTTCACTTTATATACTATAACTAGAACTGATATTTAACCATATGCAAGAAGAAGTTTCTGAATAGACTCTAGAATGCTCTATAATTCTCTATAGGAAATCGTTATAAAGAATGTATATTGTCAGCATATAGGTGATTACGTCATAAAACATGATAAATTAGAGTAATCACTGGAATATCGGATATATCGGGGAAGGTGTAGATCGGGGGAAAAAGTTCATCTCTAAAATATTATGACTAACTTTTACCTTTTTTTTATTTTTTTTTTTTCATTTTTTATTCTATTAGATGCTCTTGTTCTAGAATCTGGATACA
>BOPN01000405.1:345263-347763 GCA_017312705.2 Penaeus japonicus | reverse complement strand
ATATTAGAGTTTGTGTACTGGGATGTATTATGATATGAGAACAATGTAACGATATATGATGCATTGTAATGATTATATATAATGCATTGTAACAATAATGTGATATGATCAGATGTGATGTAATGTATGATGATAACATAGTATCTGATATAGTGTAATAGGTTGCGAAATGATATAATTTAGTAAATTGTAGTATGATATGGCATATTGCAATACATTATGAAAATATGGTATAATTTTATAAAAGGAGGATGATATAACGAAATAAGATAATACAAAATAAGAATGATACGACACAGTATGACAGGATAATAAAATATCAAAATCTTTTAGAAGGATACAAAAAATTATATGATAACTGCATATTTTTGTCTTTGTTATAAAGCCACCTTCGACATAAATATTCTAATGGAAGCTGTACCTTTATTTCGACTTCAGCTAATATTTATAATAGTGTTATTAAACATGTTAATACTAATACCAATTGAATCTATATCGCCTTAAATGATAATGATATCAATACTGTTTTAATGAAACTATGATAAGGTTTGTATCCTAAATTGGTAATACTAATTTTGAAAGTGATAATGGTAATGAAAAGACACTAGTAATAGAAATGTGTTTATCAACAAAAGGAAAAAAAAATGTTAGTGATGTTGATAGCACTAATAGTAAAAATAATTATATCGGTTATGGAAATGATAATCATTACCATAGTGTTGATAGGTGTATTGGTAACATGGTTAACGATTTATAATTTTGATTTTAATTATGATATATCATAATAAATTATTATAAATTATGATAATAATAACAATGACAATAATGAAGTATGATGAATTATTATGATAATGATGTTAATGATGATAATGATAATGATGGTAATAACAAAAATAATGATAATAATATTTACAGTATAACTATTATGATAAGAATCATAATGGTAATATCAATGATGACAATCAAGTGATGATAATGATGATTATAATACTAGAAATAAACGATAATGATAATGATAACAGAAACCATGGTAATAATGGTAATTATGATAACAATAATACCAATAGTATTAGTAATGCATGATACTACTAATAATGATAATTATATTAGCAATAATAGTGGTAATAATTAGGATAACATTAGCAACAATAAGAACGACAATATGATAATAACAATAATAATAAAAACAAACACTTATAATGGCAATAGAAATAATAATAACGATAGCAATAGTGAAGATCATAATGATAATAGCAATTACAATAATAATGATAATTACAATGATAATAATATTAATGATAATATTAATGATTACAATAATAATGAGGATATTTCTGACAAAATTGATAATGATAACAATACTAATAACTGTGATGAAAATGATGATAACAAAAGTGGTAATGTTGACGGTATTACTAATAGTAAAAGTAATGACTATAATGATAATATTGATTATAATGATAACAATAACAATGACACAATACATGAAAGGGCAAAACAAATGCCATAAAATAACACACACCACAAGCACACCCACACAAACACACAGACACACCCACACACACACACCCACACCCACACCCACACAGATACAAACAACACACCCACACCCACACCCACACACCCACAAACACCCACACCCACACACACACACACCCACACCCACACACCCACACCCACACCCACACCCACACCCACACACACACACACACACACACCAACAAACACACAAGCACCTACCCTCATACACAAACACACCCAAACACACACACACACACCAACAAACACACAAACACACCCACCCACCTACGCTAAGATGCATCTACAACCCCTCCCCCCACTCTACACACACACAATTTTTATGAATGAACCCGCCTCTCATTCAAGCCTCATGATTCGCTAATGGAAGTCCCTGAGTGTTATTAATTAATTAATTATTAGTGGAGATGTAGACCATGGTCTGTTTTTTATAGGATGGTGTGGATTTGATAGGATTATGATGGTAATGATGGGATGAAGGTGAGAGAGAGAGAGAGGGAGGGAGAGAGAGAGAGAGAGAGAGAGAGAGAGAGAGAGAGAGAGGGAGAGCGAGACAGAGAGAGAGTAAAAAAGGATATGTATATATATATATATATATATATATATATACATATATATATATATATATATATATATATATATATACATATATATATATATATATATATATATATATATATATATATATATATATATATATATATATATATATATATGTATATATATATATATATATATATATATATATATATATATATATATATATATATATATAGAGAGAGAGAGAGAGAGAGAGAGAGAGAGAGAGAGAGAGAGAGAGAGAGTGAACAACAAAAAATGAAAATAACAACCGCAAAACAAGATAAAAAAAAATACAGACACTAGTAACAACGAAAACAACAACAACAAAACAAAATACATATCGTTGCCACATCGGTCTCATCCCCCCCCCCCTCCGAAG
>BOPN01000405.1:337763-340263 GCA_017312705.2 Penaeus japonicus | reverse complement strand
AGGAGAAAGAGGAGAAGGAGATGGAGGAAAAGGAGAAGTAGGAGTAGAAGTAAGAGGTAGAGGAGGAGGTGGTGGTGGAGGAGGAGGTGAAGGAGGAGGAGGAGGGAGAGGGGAGGAGGTGGAGGTGGAGACGGATGGAGAGGAGGAGGAAGAGGAAGAAGAGGAAGAGAAGAAGGAGGAGTAGGAGTAGGAGTAAGACGAGGAGGTGGAAGAAGAAGAGGAACAGGAAGAAGAAGAAGAAGAAGAAGAAGAGTTGGAGGAGGAGGAGGAGAAAGAGGAATAGGAAGAGGAGGAGGAGGAAAGAGGGAAAAAAGGAGAGTGAAAGAATAAAGTAAGGAGAAATTAAGGCAAAGAAGAGAAATAAAAAAAGAGAGATGAAGAAAATAGGAAGGAGGAAGGAAGGGAAAAAGAACGAAGGAAGGAAGGGAAAAAAAGACGAAGGAAGGAAGGAGAAAAGAAAGAAAAAAAAAAGAAAGATTGAAAGAAGAAAAAAGAAAACAGAACAAGAAAATAAGAGATGGAAGAGAAGATAAAGTAAGTTACGAAGACTTAAGGAGAAAAATGAAATAAAAAGGAAAAGGAGAAAATTAAAAGTAGGAAATAATGATAATGAATGAAAGAAGAGAAAGTAAAGAGAGGAGAGAAAAGAAGAAGACAGCAAAGCAAGAAAAGAGAAAGAAGGGGTAGACGAGAGAGAGAGAAAAAAAAAGGTTAGGAACAAAATAAATAAAAGCAAACAAACACAGAAAAGAAGATAATAAAAAATAAAAAAAACGAGAGAGGAAAGTCGAAGAAAGGGAGAAAATTAGAATAAAAGTGAACGAAGAAAACACCAGAATAGTAAACAAAACATTATCAAGAGAGAAACGAAGAATACATAGCAAAAACATACAAAAAAATAGGAGAAAAAGAAAAGAAAAGAAGAAGAGGAACGTAAAGGAGCGAAATAATAGGAAAAAAGGAAGACAGCAAAGTCAAAGCAAGAAAACAACAACGACAACAAGAAAGACGAGAAAACAAAAACAAAATAAAAGAAGTAGAAAAAAAAGATAAAAATAAAAAGAGAACAAAAAAAAAGTCAATAAAGATAAGGGGAAACGATAAGAAGGAACAAGAGGATGGAAAAAAAGGTGGGTGGGGGGAGGAGGAGGAGGAGGAGGAGGAGGATCACAGAAGAGGATCTGAATCCCGTAATACTTTCGGATTAGATTCCTTGAGGTTTCTTAGACGATCGAGAAGGGTTTGAATACAAGTTAGGGCGGGAGGATAGAGTGGAGGAGGAGGAGGAGGAGGAGGAGGAGGAGAAGAAGGAGTGGAGGGGCAGGAGGAGGAGGAGGAGGAGGAGGAAGAGTGGAGGAGGAGGAGGAGGAGGAGGAGGATAGAGTGGAGGAGGGAGGAGGAGGAGGAGGAGGAGGAGGGGGAGGAGAAGGAAAAGAATAGAAAGGGTGGACGAAGAAGGACAACGAGCAGGAGGAGAATAGAGAGGGGGAAGAGGAAAAGGATTGAAGGGGGAGGAAGGAGAAGAGGAGGTCCTAAGAGGGGGAGGAAGATAGGGAGGGGGAGAAGGAGAAGGGGGCAGGTGGAGGAAGAAGGGAAGGAGGAGGAGAACGAGAGAGAGAATGGGGCAGGAAGAGGGAAAGAAGGAGAAGAGGAAGAGAAGAAGAGGGAAAGAGGAAGAGGATGATAATGAAAAGACGAAGAGAAAGGGAAGGAAATAGGGAGAGAAACAACAAGAGAACGAATTAGAAGAAGGCGAGGAAGAAGTGAAGGAGAGAAGGAGGAAAAGGAGAGGAGAGGAGGAGAAGGAGGGAGGCAGGAGGAGGAGAGAAAAAAGAAGAAGAACAGGCGGAAAAGATGATGAAGAAACGTTATTACACAAATAACCTGTATTTCTAAAAGACAACACACACATAAATGCAATATGAATAGACACAGGATAAAGATTGTAAGGGACTAGCCCATTGAATTTCAAGTTAGTTCATTCGTATCTTAAATAGGAAAAGATGAAAACAATATTATGGGATGTTGGAACGCCCTCCTCGAATATATTTTTTTAATTATTGAAGAATCTTTCGAAATAGTAAGATTATGGCCTTCCAAAGTGATTTCCTTACGTAAGATATTGAGTATCAAGGGTGTATTGAGTTATTTCTGAGTGGTGGTGTTATGATATAACATCCCTGATTGATATAATAGCAATAGAACTTTCCTGTGCCACATTATCACAGTATATAATTAAAGCAGGGATGTATTTCATTTTATTGGTAAACTGTGTAGAATGATCTCCAGTGGTTTTGATTCTATATTAAGTATTTCATGCAATGACTGCAAATGAAGCTTGTTAATCACATATGGCTTCTCTTCTCACTCGAAACTATGATTTTTCGAATTAGCTTAGTGCATTTCAAATGAGCGATAAAGAGAAGGAAAGAAAGGAAATACTATTATCAGGTCAAAGGGGAAAAAAAATCGAGATCCGTTGAGACTCTTTTCTTCCGTT
>BOPN01000405.1:290263-295263 GCA_017312705.2 Penaeus japonicus | reverse complement strand
CAATTATATTTCTAAAAATGATGAAACCAATGATAGAAACAAGAGTAACAATCATAATGATAATGACAATAATAATGATAAAATTATGATAATCATGATAATAATAATGATTATAATGGTAAAGATGAGAATGATAATGATATTGAAAGTAATAACAACGACAATAGTAGTAATGATGATGATAATAATGATGGTGATAGTAATGGCTGTGATGATAATAATGATGATGATAGTAATGGCTATGATGATGATAATGATGACAATCATAATGATAACAAATATAATAATAAGGATGATAATAATGATATTGATGAAAATAATAATGATGATGATAATGATAAAGATCTTTATAAAAATAATAGAAATAATAGCAACAATAATATCAATAGTAATTGTAATGATAATGATTAATAGTGATAGTAATGATAATGATAATGATGATAATAAGAAAAATGGTGATAATGGGGAAATTGATAATGATGATGATAATAATGACAATAGTATTAAAGATAATAGTAATAACAATGAAAAATCAAAATGATGATAATGAAGATAACGATACCAGCTTTTATAACATATCGAGAATTATCATACAATTATATGATATGACGCAATATATAGTATAATATAATGTACCATAATGTAATGTAGAATGACATGATAAAAGCATATGTATGTATGACGATAAATATAATGATGATATCATTAGTAATAGTAATGATTATAGCAATGATGATAAAAATGATAATGATATCAAAGACAATAATGATAATAGGAATGATACTGATGCGGATATATATACTTTAAATAATAACATTAATAACAGCAATGATAATAACATCGATAACGATGATGATGATAATAATAGTAATGATCATGACAATATTCATAATTATGATAACAATAATGATGATAATGATAATACTGACGATAACGGTTATGATGATAATGATAATACTGACGATAACGGTTATGATGATAATGATTTTAAGAAAAGTAGTGATGATAATGATAAGACGATAATCAGGATGGTAATAATGATAATGATAATGATAATGATATTTCCCCATTACCGTGTTAGCTGAATTAAAGAACTTTCTCCTCTTTAGTGTGTCTGTAGGTTTTGCCTGATTATTTTCCTTTTATTTTTTTATTTTTTATTTTAGTATCGCTGATTCAGCTTTTTTTTCATCGTTAATTTTTTTTATTTTTTTTTTTATTATTATTTTTTAAGGTAACCCAGGGTTACTTTTTGCTTTTCCATAATTTTTTGGTTGTGCACTATTCGGGTCTTCTTAATTTCTTTCCACAGCATTGTCGTGATGTTCTTTTATTTTTCTACTTATCCATGATATCTAACCTTATTTTCTTCGCCTTTCTTCATATTCTTTTTCTAGTTGTTGTTATTCTTATTGTCGCTTTTTTTTTTATCCTTTTTGTCCTTCGTTTTTCTCCTTCTTCTTACTTCTTACTCCCCTCCTTCTTCTATTCCTCTTCACCCTCTCCTTGTTTTTTTTTTATTTTTTTTATTTTTTCATCTTTTTTGTCCTTTTTTCTTCTTCTTACTCCTTACTCCCCTCCTTCTACTATTCCTCTTCACCCTCACCTTAATCTTTAACGTATTATCATGTATTTCACGCCTTCTGTTTTTATCTTTCCTCTTCCAGACCTCCACATGGGCTCCACATACTCCCTTCGCCATCGCACGCCTATGTGTTCGCTGATATAATTAGGTCATCAGAATGCAGCAGCTCCCACATACCCTATTCTGAGAGGGGCTCATCACATAACATTAAACACCGGTACTAACATCTAAATGCACTGAACCAAAACACACAAACAGATACAAATTCTAGCTCCTTCCCCCTCCCCCTCCCCCCCCCCCCCAAAAAAAGAGAATAAAAAATAAGATACAAAAATAAAATGTCTGTCTGCTGATCCAAAGCATATAAACACACACGTCCTCTACGACTCGAGACTCGTTCCACTCGTTTTTTGGTGCTGTTTACACATCTCCTTTGCTAGAATGACACCATATCTCTCATTCTAGTAGGAAACCATTCCATTATGTCTCCATCCCTTCCCCCCTCCCCCTCCCCCTTCTCCCTACCCCCCTTCTCCTTACCCCACCCTTCACCGGCTCAGCTGACACATCTGATGATTGTCCTTCCTTTTTCTTGTCTTATTTTATCATCCTTATGGCTTTTCTTTTCTTCTTCTTCTTCTCCTGTTTTGTTTCATGTCCTTGGTCAATAGCCTTTCCACAATTTTAAGAAAGGATTTTTTTTTCCTACACTCAAAACTTTGAAGCTGACAGTCCTTCGTCTCGACAAATTCTCATTAATGATATAAATGACAACAATGATTATCATCATCATAATAACTTTCATCATCCTTGCTATTACAATTATAATCATATACAAATTGTCATCATTATGATCACCAGCTTTATCAATTTTATTGTAATAATAATTTTGTAGTCATAGTCATGATCATACGCTTATATGCATGGTCATTATCATCATCTCATTGTTATTATTATTATCAATTTAAATTATATCATCACCATTACTAGGGTTATCATAGTCATTACTACCATCAATATTAAGAATTAGAGAGAGAGAGAGAGAGAGAGAGAGAGAGAGAGAGAAAGAGAGAGAGAGAGAGAGAGAGAGAGAGAGAGAAAGAGAGAGAGAGAGAGAGAGTGCGTGCGCGTGTGTGTGTGTTAGAGAGAGAGAATGTGTGTGTGAGAGAGAGAGAGAGAGAGAGAGAGAGAGAGAGAGAAAGAGAATGAGAGAGAGACCACGAAAAAAAGATTGAGAGGAAACAAACGATACAAAAGATACAAGCAAGAGTGAAGCTTTAGAGAAAGTGAATGGAGATGAGAGGAAAGAGCAAAGCATAAACAGAACACACGACAATCAAAGATGAAACAATAGAAGAGGAAAGAAAATACAAGAAAAGGGGGAAGGATAACTTATGGGAAATTGAAATAAAAGTAGACATAAGATAGAATTAAAGAGAGAGAGAGAAAGATAACTGCTGGAAAATCGAAATAAAAATAAACAGGATAGACAAAAATAGAATTGAAAAAAAGTGAACATACGATAAAAGAGAGAGAGAAAGAGAGAGAGAGAGAAAGAGAGAGAGAGAGAGAGAGAGAGAGAGAGAAGAAAGGAGAGAAATAAAAGCAGACAAAAAATAGAGGTGAAGAAAGAGTGAAGGAAAGAGAAGGTAAAATAATGAAATAAAAGCGGACATAGGATAAATGAAGAGGAGAAGAGGAAAATAGGGAAACGAAGATTGAAAGAAAAGCAGAAAGAGGGATGGATTACGCTAGGCACATCGCCGGTCACGTGATACTAGTTGGTAATTGTCCCACAAGAGGGCACTTTGTTACCACCTGTTGGAGGGAAGTGGGTGGGGGGGGGGGGGGGGGGCATGGCTGGGGAGATGGATGGGGAGGGACATTAAGAGGGGGAAAAGGAGGGAAGAGAGATTACGAGAGAAATGAAGGATAGGGGTATGGGGAAAAGGAAATGAAAGGGAAAAAGAAAACCAGTGTAGAAGAATGGGGACAGAGATAAATAGATAGATAGAAATAGAGAGCGAGAGTGTTTGTGTGAGAGAGAGAGGTAAAGAAAGACAGGGAGAAAGAGATAAAATGAGAGAGAAAGGAAAAGTAAAAGAAAAAGAGAAAGAAAAAGCTAGATAAAAGCACACTCACACTAATCATACATTTCTGAAAGATCTAAAAATGCAGAAAAAAACAAAACATCAGCTTGCAAGGCCTCTCAAGCTATTCATATGAAGCGAAGTGCAAGTTTTGAAGTGCAAGGAAGAAAGGGAAGAAGACAAAGGTCAGGGAGAGGCATTTAACTGATCCATCTTCTACCCTTGGCTTTATGGTGTGTTAAGTTCACGCTCCGGCCGTCATAAAACTGAAGACGCACCGACGCTCAACTCTACGGTTATTCTTCGCCGCGTTTCACAACCTCATATCCCGACCGCATTATTTATACAATATAAATGATTACGCCATAACATGACCCGGATAGAAGCCTTACCAGTAAAAATAAACATAAATAGAATACGAACATGTATACAGTCATTGCTACAATAACACACAGCACAAAATGGATATACATACTACCTTTTCTCCAATAAAAAATCTTTTCATATCAGTTCATTCAGTGTTGACGAAGCTATATAAAGTTAAATGGTTTATTGCGATGTGAAATCTGGTTATTGAAAAAAATGGTAGCAGTTGTTATCATCAACTAAACTTTATTTTATTTTTTTTTACTGTCAAACTTTATATTACTTTAGAGTGGGATTAAAAAAGAAACATGGATTTCTGAAAAGTAAATCAAAACAATACTGAGAAACAAAATAAATTTAACAGTTGAATGGAATTACTACAAACAAGCGCTATGAATAGAAATGGTAAAAGACTGTTATACCGTATATTTCTTTATACAACTGGGAATCAATGCAGAAGAGAAATCACGTTTCTCTCTCTTTGTGTAAATGATAACATATGGAAGAATTGTCTCAATGATAAAGGTTTTCGATCTTACAACTTAATCAAAACCATCAAAATACGCAGAATGAAATATAATAAAAACGCCGAAAATATGAAATCCCCCCCCCTCCAAAAAACGGAGATCATAAATATGCAAATATAAATCCTTAGATGTTAAAAACAAGTACTCCTAACACCCAAAAGAAAAAAAGAAAAAAAACGAAAAAAAAAAAAACGAAAAATATATAAACTTGAATTTCTAACTGACTAAAGAAGGAGACGAGTAAGAAAAAAAAAAACTTTCTTTCCTTCTATCCTATAGGACTTAATTATTCATCTTTACCTCTTATGTTCCACATGGAAAAAAAAAAAAAAAACAATAAAGAAGAAAAAAAAGAGAAATGGAACCAACAGCGTCAATTGTGGCTCCAGCTAGTTAACAAACGACCCACCAGAGGGCAGTGGCCGGCCTCGT
>BOPN01000405.1:257763-265263 GCA_017312705.2 Penaeus japonicus | reverse complement strand
TCGTATCGCAAAAACAGGCTGGTATAGAGTTACTGTATTTCCAACACAGAAAGAGATCTTCGGAGTTGATTCTTATGTAGGAATAATCTTTTTGCAATACAGATGCAGGTATTTATATATGTTATTTCCGGCGTATAAGTAAACAGATTTCTGGGGGTATTTACATCATAATAGCAATTGTTTGGGTTATAGCCACCTCAGAAATAGACAACTCTATGAGAGGGATTTACAACACAGACATAATTTAATGGGGATATTGGCAACACACACACACACTCACACACACACACTCTCTCACACACACACTCACACACACACACACACCACACACACACACACACATACAAACACACAAAAAAAAAAAAAAAAAACTATGGGGTATTTCCAATATATAAATAATTATATAGAGTTATTTTCAGCAGAGACGCTGTCCTGTGAAGTGAATAGCATTGCAGATACAGTCGTTATTTTTAGTGAAATAAAATTGTTCAATGGAATTTGTTCAAAAGAAGACTATCTTATGGAATTATTTCCGACAAAGAAACCCACAGTTTAGTGGAGTTATTTCCAACAGAGGAATCGGCGGTTTTATGGAACCATTTAAAGAATATTGAAACATAGAAACAAATAATGCATTGGTATTATTCCCATCATACAGACAGTAGAGTACATCTGTATTCAACAAAGAAACAACCAATCCAGTAGGGCTATTTGCATTACAGAAACAACCAATTCAATTAGGCTATTTGGATTGCAGAAACAGCCCATTCAGCAGGGCTATTTGCATTACAGAAACAACCAATTCAATAGGGCTATATGCATTACATAAATAATCAGTTAAATGAAGCTGTTTGTATTAAAGAAACAACCAACTAATTAGGCTAGTAGCATGAAAGAAACAACTAATTCAGTGAGGCTATTTGTATTACAAGAACAACAAATTCATTGGGGCTATTTGCATTACAGAAACAATCAATTCAGTGAGGCTATTTGCATTACAAAAATAATTAATTCAGTAGGGCTATTTACACTAAAGAAACAACTAATTCATTGGGGCTATCTGTTTTATAAAAACAACTAATTCAGTGAAGCTATTTGCATTTCAGAAACAACTGATTTAATGGGGATATTTACATTAGAGAAACAACTAATTCATTGGGACTAATTGCATTACAGAAACAATCAATTCAGTGGGGTTATTTCCAATAAAGAACCAGGTAATGTAGACAGTTCAATATTTCCAGCACAGACACAGTGGAGTGGTGTCTTAAAATATATAAATGTATATATATATATATTTTTTTTTTTTCTCTCTTAAAAAAACTTTATGAAGTTATATCCAAGACACATTGGCAACTGAGGGTTCTATTTTGGTACTTTAACCACCTCCTCTCTCTCTCTGTGTCTCTACTTCACTGTTTCTGCCTATTTGTCTACACCTGTCTCTATTTCTTCTTTCCTTTCTTTAATCTTTATATCTCACTCGATTTCTCATCGCTTTACCTTCTTCATAAACCACATCAATTTGGAATGTGTTAAAACCCTACGGAAAAACAACCCCAGTTTTACACATCTCTACAACATACCAACTCCCCCCCTCCTCCCCTACCCCTTTCCCTCCCCTTTTTCCCCTCTAGTGTCCTTCTTCAAACGTGTCTCTCACACTCAACTTTGAGCATTCGAACAGAAACCGCATATGAATTGTTTCCACAGTTTTTACGTTTTTTTTTTCTATTGTTAAAAGGTCATTTGTCTAGCTCTCGACGCTTTGATTGTGATGTGTATTTTGCAGGGTTTGGGTAAGTTAGAAAAATAGGAAGTATGTATGAGAGAAAGAAAGAGACAGACAGAGAGACAATGAGAGATATAGATAGATAGAGAGAGAGCGAGAGAGAGAGAGAGACAGGGACACGAACAAGCAGAAAAAAATACAGATATATAGAAAGAGAGAGAGAGAGAAAGAGAGGAAAAAAAAGAGGTAAGTAAACAAATACACTCAACATACGTTGTTTAACACGTTTATGATGTTGAAAGTGCATATTTGTTTTCCTGTTAAAGGAAAATGTCAACACACCCATATCAATTTATAAACAATGTTAATCTATTGTTCTATTTATGTGACGTTTATAATATTTTTAGAAATACCTGTATATGAAAGCTGATTTCTATGATCACACTGACCCTTGTGATGATATGTGATGATGATAATGATGATGAAAACAAAGATTAAAATTACACTTATTGCAATTGTGATAGGGAGACGTTGGTGTTTATAGTAATGATGTGTGAGTTTAGACTGAAAATGAAGATTATTCTCTCCCAGAGTAGAAGCTTGTTAATAACGGTGAAAATCATGATCCTGAAAAAGTTATATTGATTGCAATGATTTTTGTTCTTCAATCTTGGTCGCTTTATGATGTAAAACGAAGAAAAAACTGGGTCCAGATATGCTATCAACATATTGCACACTATACATAAGGAAAGTAATCAATTTTTCAATCAAAATGAGTTAGATTAATTAGATTAGTTACATTAAATATATATCTATCTGACTTTAATAATCTCACATCCTACTGCAACCGTCTACCCGGAAGAGGGCGCAATATTACTGCAATGTTGCTGAAGATTTCATTAAAGTACTGGCTTTAACTATTTCCAGGTACCATGCAGGGCGCTGCAGTTCATCAGAGGCAACATGCAGCGTTAGATGACAATATTACTGCATATCCTTGTGTACTTTTGTAACTTATGAAACTATACTATAAATCGCGTCATAAAAGTATTTGATATATTTCTTCTTTAATTTACCAAGTAAAAAATTCAATACGATATATTTAGTTGATACTTTCTTCCCTCTCGGCTGTAGAGATTTTATATTAAAAAAAAAAGAAAAAAAGAAAAAAAGAAAAAAACTTGTCGCTAAATATGATGCATCTATAACGAAACCAGCAATTATCACACTTTAATTAAAAACCTTGAGAAAGGGTGATCAACATAGGTTTGGAGTGGTCTAGCAGAGAGATCTCAAGTAGTATGATGATGTAGTATATGTAGTATTATATGATGTTCAGAACTATTGTAATAATGATAGGAGGCAAAAATGCTAATGACTATATTGGAATAGTAATGATGGTATGATAATTTGTAATATTAATCATAGTAGTAGTGATACAATATGATAATTTTATTGAAAGTCAGCAATAACAGTAGCAACAATAGTAATAGTAAGTATGATTAAGATACTGCTACTACTGCTACTAATAATAGCAATGATTAAAATAACAATGATAAAAACAATAACGATAGTAATAACAATATCAATGATAATAATGACAACGACAATGAACATGATAATGATAATGAGAACAAAAATAAACAGTATGATAATGATAACAACAACAGACTCCATATCAATTGAAGTAATCAATTGAAGGAATCAATAAGCAAATAGATTCGACAGTAGACCACTTGAGTAAACCTTTTTTTCACTGCTCATTATCATATGCAGATATAAAGATATAATGAGCATATAAATACAGTCAGGAATATTGCCTGTCACTTTCATACCATCTTCATTTGCACTAATGCAAGGGAATAGCGGGTAACATATAAAGAAAGAGAGATCACTTTTTAATACACAAAAAAAAAAAAAAGAAAAAGAAAGAAAGAGAGAGAGAGAGAGAGAGAAAGAAAGAGGAAGAGAGAGAGAGAAAGAAAGAGAGAGAGAGAGAGAGAGAAAGTAGAAAGGAAAAATCTTAAAGACTCATCCTATATCCTCTGCAATATATAAAAATCCTGTCTACTTTAAAGATTATCCTGAACTTATTCTACTAAAGGTAATGCACAGTGATATCCTAATAAGACTTATATGATATATTACAGTGCAAGTTTTATCAAAGAGGAGAGTATAACAAGTAATACGTATCTGAATGTTTCATCCTGTATATATAGGTAAGGGTAGAGGAGGAGAAGGAATAGGGAACAGAGAAGGTAAGGGTAGAGGAGGAGAAGGAATAGGGAACAGAGAAGGGAAGGGTAGAGGAGGAGGATGAATAGGGAACAGAGAAGGTAAGGGTAGAGGAGGAGAAGGAATAGGGAACAGAGAAGGGGAGGGTAGAGGAGGAGAAGGAATAGGGAACAGAGAAGGGAAGGGTAGAGGAGGAGAAGGAATAGGGAACAGAGAAGGTAAGGGTAGAGGAGGAGAAGGAATAGGGAACAGAGAAGGTAAGGGTAGAGGAGGAGAAGGAATAGGGAACAGAGAAGGGAAGGGTAGAGGAGGAGAAGGAATAGGGAACAGAGAAGGGAAGGGTAGAGGAGGAGAAGGAATAGGGAACAGAGAAGGGAAGGGTAGAGGAGGAGAAGGAATAGGGAACAGAGAAGGGAAGGGTAGAGGAGGAGAAGGAATAGGGAACAGAGAAGGGAAGGGTAGAGGAGGAGAAGGAATAGGGAACAGAGAAGGGAAGGGTAGAGGAGGAGAAGGAATAGGGAACAGAGAAGGGAAGGGTAGAGGAGGAGAAGGAATAGGGAACAGAGAAGGGAAGGGTAGAGGAGGAGAAGGAATAGGGAACAGAGAAGGGAAGGGTAGAGGAGGAGAAGGAATAGGGAACAGAGAAGGGAAGGGTAGAGGAGGAGAAGGAATAGGGAACAGAGAAGGGAAGGGTAGAGGAGGAGAAGGAATAGGGAACAGAGAAGGGAAGGGTAGAGGAGGAGAAGGAATAGGGAACAGAGAAGGGAAGGGTAGAGGAGGAGAAGGAATAGGGAACAGAGAAGGGAAGGGTAGAGGAGGAGAAGGAATAGGGAACAGAGAAGGGAAGGGTAGAGGAGGAGAAGGAATAGGGAACAGAGAAGGGAAGGGTAGAGGAGGAGAAGGAATAGGGAACAGAGAAGGGAAGGGTAGAGGAGGAGAAGGAATAGGGAACAGAGAAGGGAAGGGTAGAGGAGGAGAAGGAATAGGGAACAGAGAAGGGAAGGGTAGAGGAGGAGAAGGAATAGGGAACAGAGAAGGGAAGGGTAGAGGAGGAGAAGGAATAGGGAACAGAGAAGGGAAGGGTAGAGGAGGAGAAGGAATAGGGAACAGAGAAGGGAAGGGTAGAGGAGGAGAAGGAATAGGGAACAGAGAAGGGAAGGGTAGAGGAGGAGAAGGAATAGGGAACAGAGAAGGGAAGGGTAGAGGAGGAGAAGGAATAGGGAACAGAGAAGGGAAGGGTAGAGGAGGAGAAGGAATAGGGAACAGAGAAGGGAAGGGTAGAGGAGGAGAAGGAATAGGGAACAGAGAAGGGAAGGGTAGAGGAGGAGAAGGAATAGGGAACAGAGAAGGGAAGGGTAGAGGAGGAGAAGGAATAGGGAACAGAGAAGGGAAGGGTAGAGGAGGAGAAGGAATAGGGAACAGAGAAGGGAAGGGTAGAGGAGGAGAAGGAATAGGGAACAGAGAAGGGAAGGGTAGAGGAGGAGAAGGAATAGGGAACAGAGAAGGGAAGGGTAGAGGAGGAGAAGGAATAGGGTAGAGGAGGGGAGAAGGAATAGAGACAGAGAAGGTAAGGGTAGAGGAGGAGAAGGAATAGGGAACAGAGAAGGGAAGGGTAGAGGAGGAGAAGGAATAGGGAACAGAGAAGGGAAGGGTAGAGGAGGAGAAGGAATAGGGAACAGAGAAGGGAAGGGTAGAGGAGGAGGATGAATAGGGAACAGAGAAGGTAAGGGTAGAGGAGGAGAAGGAATAGGGAACAGAGAAGGGGAGGGTAGAGGAGGAGAAGGAATAGGGAACAGAGAAGGGAAGGGTAGAGGAGGAGAAGGAATAGGGAACAGAGAAGGTAAGGGTAGAGGAGGAGAAGGAATAGGGAACAGAGAAGGTAAGGGTAGAGGAGGAGAAGGAATAGGGAACAGAGAAGGGAAGGGTAGAAGGTAAGAGGAGGAGAAGGAATAGGGAACAGAGAAGGGAAGGGTAGAGGAGGAGAAGGAAGAGGAGTGGATTGGGTGTGGACGAGGAGGAGGAGGAGAGGGAGGAAGAAGAGGGGAAAGAAGAAGGAAAAGGAGGGAGAAAAAGAGGATGGAGAAATAAGAGGAGGATGAGAGGGAGAGAGAGAAGGGAAAAGAAAAAAGAAAGAAAAGGACAGAGAAAAGAAGATAGAGAAATAGGAGGAGGAGAACAAAGCTAAGAAGGAGACAGAAGAAAGAATAGGAAAAAAAAAAAGACTAATACGAAAACAAGGAGAAATACAGAAATAAATCAAATAAAAAAGTAAAGAAATAGAAGATGAAAAAAAAACAACAAACAAAACAAAACAGCAACGTCCTAATCAATTGCCAAGCCTACGTGGCTGTCGAAAGCGTCAAGAATAGAGGGGGGGGGGGGGAGACGGCGCGAGAGCAACTTCCGAAATCAACCAACTCTTGCTTTTAGCTCGGGCGAAGAGAGGAAGAGAGAGAGAGAGAGAGAGAGAGAGAGAGAGAGAGAGAGAGAGAGAGAGAGAGAGAGAGAGAGAGAGAGAGAGAGAGAGAGAGAGAGAGAGAGAGAGAGAGAGAGAGAGAGAGAGAGACAGAGAGAGAAAGAGAGAGAGAGAGAGAGAGAGAGAGAGACAGAGAGAGAGAGAGAGAGAGAGAGAGAGAGAAAGGAACAGAGAGAGAGAGAGAGAGAGAGAGAGAGAGAGAGAGAGAGAGAGAGAGAGAGAGAGAGAGAGAGAGAGAGAGAGAGAGAGAAAGACAGAGAGAGAGAGTTCAAATTCAAATTCAAATTCAAACATTTTATTCCATAAATTACATGGTTATTCTTATATGAATACATACATATTTACACTTGATGAGTAAAAAGGTGTTCTTTCAATTTTGTTTTAAAATTACAAAAGTTGTTAATGTTTTTAATATTATCTGGTAACAAGTTCCACATTTTCGGTCCACGAATTTGTACCTGTCTTGCCCCTGTTTCTGTATTTGATCTTTTTACATATAGGGAATTTACCTGGCGTGTTTGAATGCCAGCTGTGTTCCCTACAGTTTGCAGGGGGAATAACCATGGTGGATAGAATCCATGTATCAATTTGAAGGTAAAGAGACAGGTATCATAAATGCACTTAGGATGAACTTTTAACCATTTTAATTTTTGTATATAGGGGGTAATATGATCGAATTTACTGACATTACCCAAATGCAACTCTTACTTGCAGCAAAATTTTTGTAATTTTTGTACTTTTTTGAATTTGTGTTTTGTTGGTTGAACCCCATACATTTGAACAGTAGTTTATTATGCTAAGAGCTAGTGTTTGCACGACCATGATTCTAGTATCCGTAGTGATTTGATTTTTTATGTGATTTAGAAATATTAATGTACCCATTACTTTCCTGTGTATGTTATCAACGTGTGTTTCAAATGTCATGTATCTGTCCAAGTGTACTCCCAAATTTTTCACTGAAATGTTTGGTTTGATAGGGTGGCCTTCAAATTCTATGGTTGTGTCGATGGGGATTTTGGCAATGTTCTGTCGACTACCTATGAATATGCATTGAGTT
>BOPN01000405.1:237763-242763 GCA_017312705.2 Penaeus japonicus | reverse complement strand
AGTGAGGGAGAGAGAGGGAGAGAGAGAGAGAGAAAGAGAGAGAGAGAGAGAGAGAGAGAGAGAGAGAGAGAGAGAGAGAGAGAGAGAGAGAGAGAGAGAGAGAGAGAGAGAGAGAGAGAGAGAGAGAGAGAGAGAGAGAGAGAGAGAGAGAGAGAGAGAGAGAGAGAGAGAGAGAGAGAGAGAGAGAGAGAGAGAGAGAGTGAGAGAGAGAGAGAGAGAGAGAGAGAGAGAGAGATAGATAGATAGATAGAGAGAGAGAGAGAGAGAGAGAGAGATTTATCCTTGATTTATCACTGTATATGAATCAATAAACCAATAGATCAATCGAAGTATAAACGTACAGAAGGCAAAACGAAATATCTTACACACTAAAGCGAAAAAATAGAGATTACGGGTCTTCGACTCGGAAACAGATACGTCTTTTTGAGAGGAAATAAATTGATAAAATAAAATAACAAGAAATACTTCCGGGAATTAGTGTGTACACGCGGCTGTGCGTTTTTACTTCGACCTTTCATATTAGTCAATATCTTAATATTTGTTGATGTGGAAACCCCTTTTCCCCGAAAGAGTTAGAGATCTCGTGGAGTGACGGTGCGTTGATTGGCATCCTGTGATATAGAGGGTCAGTGTGTGTAACTGAGCGGGGAAAAAAAGGGGAATATATTTTTTTATGCCTTTCTTATTACATACCGATATATATTGATATCTCTGTCTATTCTGTGAGAGAGTATGTTTTTTTTTATAGCTTTATTGACTATTCATATTTGTGATGCTCTTTGAGTTTGCGTTTTCATTGTTATTAAACTTCCTATGCTTTTACATCAATAAACAACCTGACAGCCTGTGGTTGCTTGCCATTTTTTTCGTCCTGTGCATGACTGCAACTGATAAGCTCATGGTTTTACAACGAGACTCGCGTGAATACAAGCGGCTTCACGGGCTTAGTTCGGGCGTTACGAACAGTCCAAAAAGGAGTTGAGGAAAAAAGGACCAATGGGGTACTTTATTTCTCTTGAGGTTGAAGCAATGCCACCATAAGAACTTTATTGATTTCAGGTGATTTTTATCTTTTTCATTAGTCAATTCATCTTCAATTTATCTACCCTTATTATCATCAGTATTTTCATTTTCATCCATTTATTCCTTTCCTTGCAATCACCACGTGTGTGAACATTTTTATCTGCAGTGTTGATATCGTGTGACAGTGAAATCAGGGCAGTGACCAATGGATCGCATCACAACCCGGCACATTTATGGCTAAAAGTAATGGTCCGATCCAGGACTCCTTTTTTATGATTGTGAATAGATATAAATGAATTAATTTATAGATTAAATTAAATTTATAGATTAGATAATTCATAAACTCAATCAGGAGTGTCTATTTCGTACACAGGCAGCAGAGACTTGACGTATAAATCGACACTCCATTTAAACATTAAGTGGATATGCTTTGCTTTGTTTAACATCCTTGACTAGAAAACATGCACATGCAATAAATATGCATATCAATAAAGATACTCTAAAACCATTGTCATTATTAATAGCTTTAATGTCAACGGTCGAAGTTTTTAATTATTTTTATTATTTCTTTTTTTTACTTTAAAACCATTGTCATTATTAACAGTTTTAATGTCAACGGTCGAAGTTTTTTAAAATTATTTTTATTATTCTTATGATTTTTTTTTTTTTTTTTTTTTTTTTTTTTTTTTTTTTTTTTTTTTTTACTAAGATAGCTATTACGTTGATAAGAAGGAATAACCATACGAGTGATTTTATATAACAACAAATACACAGGAATTGGAGAAAGACACTGAATCGTTGAGTAAGTAAACGTTACACATAAACTTAATTAATAAGCATCCTATTCTGATTTGACAGGTAATTAAGCCTCTAACCTGGTTAAGTGAATTCGTGAAGCCTTGCAATAGTCTTCCTGGAAAGGATGATTGAATTGTCATTTTGTTGCATAATCTACCATTTGAGAACTAAAGGATGAGAGAGAAAAAAAAGTATTAAACAAGCTTGCATCACTGATCAAATTAATTAGCGTGTAACAATTTCGTTCAACATTGGTTTGACGAGTGAAATAGGGGTATAGAATGATTAATGGAAATGACATGGCCACAATCGATATGCATCTTGGTATCATTGCAATTAATCTCTCTTCTTCTTTACTCCATTTATCAACCCTGGGTGTGATTTCTTACAATTTGAAGAGATATTTTGGTTCTGCCAGTTCTACTCTTGTACTGCAACCGCAATTGCAACTCACCATCCTACATTGAAAGTTATGATAGTGGGCAAGTTAGAAGGGTCTATCATGACGAAAGTTTCTTTTACATAAGATAGATGTATGTACGTTGCGCAGAAAGAAACTTCTTTAGAAAAATAGCTAACTCTTTTTTCCTATTCGTGATGTACCTTTGCTTTATACACGTCCTTTCCGGTATCTTAGAGCAAAGGATACAACGCACGTATCAATTCACGCGCAAGGACAGTGCACATAGAAAGCCATCACGCAGATTTGTCACCCTCGAAGGTCATGCATCAAAGCCATCATTGATAAGGATGGTGTAAGCTCCTCCTCTGGCTGCTTTGGTTATGTAAATCTAACGGAACTCGCTCATCGCCTTCTTGATTTAAACATGAAACTCAAAGATGTAGATTTCCACCTCAATATGACCTGAGAAGTGAGTCTGTCGTTGTTGATTATTCGAGCACGTTACTATTATAGAGTGTTGTTGTAATCGTTCGTTGCTTTCGAGACGATGATTCAGCTGACTAGTGTTAGCTCCCTCTTGCTCTCAGATGAGGCTTCTCGCTCTCCAGCTCTTTCGTGATGTCTTCTTTGTCCTACTCAAAGCTGAGGGAAAGCTTAACTCTTCTATTAACTCATTCCCTGTTCTTGTTCTCCTTATTCACAAACATGTCAGAGTGTGTGGCACAATAATTGGTTACCTGTAAATATGGGTTGTTATTTGATCCAATGATGACTGAAAAGTCGCATAGACAGGTCATCAATTAATGAGATGATTGTGATTATAAGCAACTCTTGCATACTCATTTCCTTCCTTAATTCAGTATCGATTCCCCTCTATATCCGTAAGGGTCTTTCGCATGGGTTCAGATACTGAAACAAATACCCTTATTGTCTTAGAGAGAAATTATGGCTTATCAAATTATGCCTCGTTATGAAACAATTATGCTAATTGCAAAAATTGCCGAAGCTCAAAAGTTTAAGTAGCTAAACTAAACTGATTTTCTGGGACTAGATTATCTTAATAACATAAAGTCATGAGACATGTATCATATGCCATAAACTGCAAATTATTTTACATCATTTAAAAGCATTAAAGGCAACAATAGTAGAATAACAAAAGGCAATATGTGAACTGCCTAGATTATACAGTATCTTTACAAATAATTTAGTTCTGAATATTTACTCGTTATTCTCGCTAACTTTTTATCATTTAACATTATTATACCAAAATAAAACGCACAGCCTTCATTGAATACATAATTATTGATATATAGTTTTTTTTTAACTCCGGCATATTTATCGTATGAAATAATGAGTTTTCAGATACAATTTTATATAGACTGTGCAGTAATTGCCATAGGTAAAATCATTATTTACTATACTAAATAAAGACACATTGATATTAAAAGTAAAAACAACAGGCTACCCGCAGCGGTAATTGGTCACACAATATAAGGATTGGCGAACGTAGAGAGAGAGAGAAAAAAAAAGATACTCTATAACTACATTTCAGTAAAAGCTTGATTTTTTTCCGGATATGTTAAAATTAGCAGATGATGGTAGATATGTGACCAAAAAAAAAAAAAAAAAAAAAAAAAAAAAAAAAAAAAAAAAAAAAAAACGTACTTTACCGCAATACGCTAAATTGCACTGCCGGGCAAACAGTTCTCTTCCGGAAGCTAGGGAATAGAAATGATTTTATTTTTGAAAGGAGAGTTTTACAGCGCGAAATCTAGAAGACGCTAGAGGGCTAAACATAAACTATATTTTCCACAATTCACTAGCTATGAAGCCCGCCAATCTGCCCAAATTGTTTAATTCTTTTTCATTTCTATTTACCATTGTTCAATAAATGTTCAGAACAAAAATACGATGATTTTTAAAGCATGAATTTATTTCTCGTAGTTACATTGGCTGTACTATTTTTAAAATCGCTCATAACATGCTATAATGTATGATGAAAGTCCTGTTATCCTACGTTCAATCAGATAGTGATACAGTATTCAGCGATCGTCCAAATGGATAGTGATACAGTGTTCATCGTCTAAATGGATAGTGATACAGTGTTCAGCGATCGTCTAAATGGATAGTGATACAGTGTTCATCGTCTAAATGGATAGTGATACAGTGTTCAGCGATCGTCTAAATGGATAGTGATACAGTGTTCAGCGATCGTCTAAATGGATAGTGATACAGTGTTCATCGTCTAAATGGATAGTGATACAGTGTTCAGCGATCGTCTAAATAGATAGTGATACAGTGTTCATCGTCTAAATGGATAGTGATACAGTGTTCAGCGATCGTCTAAATGGATAGTGATACAGTGTTCATCGTCTAAATGGATAGTGATACAGTGTTCAGCGATCGTCCAAATGGATAGTGATACAGTGTTCATCGTCTAAATGGATAGTGATACAGTGTTCATCGTCTAAATGGATAGTGATACAGTGTTCATCGTCTAAATGGATAGTGATACAGTGTTCATCGTCTAAATGGATAGTGATACAGTGTTCAGCGATCGTCTAAATGGATAGTGATACAGTGTTCATCGTCTAAATGGATAGTGATACAGTGTTCAGCGATCGTCTAAATGGATAGTGATACAGTGTTCATCGTCTAAATGGATAGTGATACAGTGTTCATCGTCTAAATGGATAGTGATACAGTGTTCATCGTCTAAATGGTTAGTGATACAGTGTTCAGCGATCGTCTAAATGGATAGTGATACAGTGTTCAG
>BOPN01000405.1:212500-221853 GCA_017312705.2 Penaeus japonicus | reverse complement strand
ATATATATAGATATATATAGATAGATAGATATAGATATATGTGTGTGTGTGTGTGTGTATGTGTGTATGTATTTGTGTATATGTGTGTGTGTGTGTGTGTGTATGTATATATATATGTATATATATATATATATATATATATATATATATATATATATATATATATATATATATAATTTCATAATGTTAAACTTATCAGTTTAACAGTTCATCCACATCTGTACACAAACATTCCCAGCACCAAGAATTAAAAGAAAAAGAGTGGGTAAAAACAAAACAAAGGTAGAGGGAAAAGAAGAAAAAAAGTATTTAGGTCGTTACAAACAACAGCATCAAAGCAAGTGGAAATGTGAAACGTAATTAACTACTTTACTTCTAATTAGTGTTGATCCGAAATGTTTAAGCAATTTTTTCCTCTTTTTTTTATTTGGAATACGTAGATAGCATTCTTAAGTGTTTGTTTTAACCAGTTGATTAGATGTAACATTAGTTAGGAGGAAATAGCAAGTCCTACGGTTCATAATTATTACCAATTTTTACACTTGGAAAAAAAAATGATGGTCTTATATAACAAAGCCACGAAAGAAGGGTATTTGGGTTCAGTGTTAAGTGAGAATGTCACTGATATCTGAAAGTTGTTGCTCGTTCTAAAAAAAAATAAAAATAAATAAAAAATAAAAGATAAATAAATAATAAAAAAAATAGTAATAAAGATAAGTCAACCTATAAGCATCCCGTAATCATTTTTGTCTGTAGCTTACATGATAACGGGTACATTTAGTCATGCACACAAGTATGTATGCATTTCTATTGATATTGACAGGGAAAATATCGTTTTTTTTTTTTTTTTTTTTTTTTTTTTTTTAGTAACATTCACATTCTTTATTCCCTTATTATTGCTATCATTATTGCTATTGGCATCATTATCATCATCTATTATTCGCGTAGAAAGATCTCAGACTGAGGAGCCTTATTAATAGTACAGTGTGATGTTGACTCCATGCTTTGCAACTTCTTATGAACTTATGTTGTTCAAACTTAGCTAAGATATATAAAGATTCTAGTAAGATTCTTAATAACCGAGAATTTCTGGAATGAGTTCCTTCTCGGAATCTTACAGAAATAAAAGGTTTCTGATGAATAATGAGTATTTTTATACCAGTTGGGAGAGTATCTCATAAGTTGTAAATCTTCAATGGGGTATTTTGAGACTAAACTTCATCACGGCAATATGAATATAGTGAGTGTGGTATTTTGGATGCTGCGAATTATTAACCATACGCGTGCACTGTATACTTTATTAACTCTATTCATTTCTCCAAAGTATATATTTTGTTTTTATGTATATATATATATATATATATATATATATATATATATATATATATATATATATATATATATATATATTTTTTTTTTTTTTTTTTTTTTATTGATAACGATAATCATTAACCAAATCAGTATCGATGCAACAACGCTTAAAGAAAAAAAATGATAATAACAAATACAACAACAACAACAACAACAATAATAATAAAATAACAATGACAACAAAACCTACAACAACAATACTGTGGCGTTAACCTTAACCCAAATCCACTTGTTGCATGTCTCAGCATCCATAACATGTTCGAGATGCGGTTACCTCTCATCTCCACGCGTTTAGAGATGAGTAATAGGTTCATTCGTTTGTGTCAGATCTCCTTAACAGTGTCTGAATCCCTTGCAACTGTTCGTGCTGATTGCTTAGTATATATCAAGGGCATAGGTGAGGGAAAGAGAGAATGAGCGAGAGAGATAAACAGAGGTTGAGATATTTGGATGGATAGATAGATAGATACATGGATGGATAGTTAGATACATAGATAGATAGAAAGAGAGAGATGCATAGTTAGATAATTACATAGATAGATTGTTAGATACATAGATATATAGATAAAGAGATGCATAGTTAGATAGATTCATAGATAGATAGTTAGATACATAGATAGATAGATAAAGAGATGCATAGTTAGATAGATACATAGATAGATAGTTAGATACATAGAGAGAGAGATATGCATAGTTAGATAGATACATAGATAGATAGCTAGATACATAGATAGATAGATAAAGAGATGCATAGTTAGATAGATACATAGAAAGATAGTTAGATACATAGATAGATAGAGAGAGAGAGAGAGATACAGTTATATAGATACATAGATAGATGAATCCATAAATAGCTTGATAGTTAGAGAGATAGATAGATGGAGGTGGATAAATGGATACATAGATGGAAAGACAGTTATGATCGTGAAGTTGATATTGGAATATTAGTAAGACTACTGCTACTGATAGCGAAGTTTAGAATTTACAACAAAGATTCAACCATAAAAGCAGTAACCATTGTCAACGTTATTGTTACCATTATCATAAATGCTATCATTATTATCATTATTATCATTATCATTACTATTGCTCTTATTATTATCATTATCAGTACTATTGCTCTTATTATTATCATTATCAGTACTATTGCTATTATTATCATTGTTATTGTAATCATAATCATCACCATTGGTGTTAACATTTTATCATTATCATCATTATTTGCCTTATTGTCATTATCATTATTATCATCATCAGCCTTATCTTTATTATCAGTACTATTATCATCATCATTATCACAATTGTTCTTGTCATTATCATTACCATTTTTTATTGTTATTGTTATCATCAATACTATCATTTTTGTTATCATCATTGTTACTACCACTGTTATTATCATCATTATTACTATCATCATCATCATCACCATCATCCTCAATATCATCATTACTGTTATTGTCTTTATCATTACTATTATGGTTTTAGTTGTTATCACCAAATAATTATGGTAATTATAATAGTAATAGTGACAATAATAATAAAAACAACAACAATGATAGTAATACTAATACTAATCCTAATCCTAAAAAATTTAATAACAATGATATTGTTTTTATCAATTTATTACCCTCAGGGAGCAACAGGCCCAGTACATGAAAAGTAATCTAATTTATACAAGTGACTCGTGACTCGCAAGACACGTCTGTATAATGTACACCGTACACTTTACACCCACCAAAGCGGGGGTGTCACATGATAATTAAATTTATATGATTATCCCCAAGCAGGTATTTACACTCGTCTGTTATGGACTGTTTTTGTGGTAATAGGTCTCTAAAATAGGGCATTCAAGGCAATAATATTGAAGATTGTTGACATTGGGTGTGTTGCACAATTTGCAAGTGGAATATTGAGGGACATCCTTTGCCTCAGACACCTTCCCCAATGGCCTGCATCCTAACCTGAGACGTTATGTTTACGAAATTCTCCTTTTCCCCCTTTCATTCTCTCCCTTCTTCGTTTCCCCCGTCTGGACGCGTCTGGGACTTGTTTGAGACGAGAATCGAAGTTGGGATACTGGTCTATGGTAACACTTTGATCCCGTTGAGCAATCCTGCAATGGAGAATAGGGAAGTGCGCAGCCATTTGGATTTTCTTGTTGTAGTGGGAAAGGGACCCGGATGTGACATCAGTTGCAGGGGAAGTCAGGTCACAGGTAGTCCTTGCGAGGTGGTCTAATGTTTCGTTCGTTGATATGTCCACATGAGATGCAATCCGTATGAAGTGCACGATTAGTAAATTTTCTAGAGCTGTGGCTAGCCAACATAATATTTGATTGACTAGATTTTGGGATTCAGGCTTGGGGGATCACAAGGGACACAAGGCAGACTGGGAGGCACAGATAATTATCGGTAGTAATGATGACAATAGTAATAACGATGATGATAATAGTAATGATAATGATAATAGTAATAATAATGATAACTATAATAATAATAATAATAATGATAATAATAATCATAATCATAATAATAATGATGATAATAACAATAATAACAATAACAACAATAACAATAATAATAACAATACCAATAATAATAATAACAATAAAAATAACAATAACCTAAATGATAATTAGAAATATAAGTCCGTCCCCTGAGAGATGTTTGGGAATTCCACTCTAGGTCACGTTCTCCTCTTCTTGCCAGCCAGCCTTATTGGCATCGAGGCGACATAACTTAATATAAAGCCCTTTGCACAAACTCAAAGCGAACGAAAAGCCTTTAAAGTTTGGATGAAGGAGATACATGCGGAAGAGGATAGAGAAAGGAGGTTGGAATATTGTAGGAAATTGAGAATGTTAACAGCATAAATATACCTACACACTTACCTACGTACTTACATATATATATATATATATATATATATATATATATATATATATATATATATATATATATATATATATATATATATACATATATATATACATATATATATATATATATATATATATATATATATATATATATATATATATATATATATATATATATATATATATATATATATACATAAATACATACATACATACATACATACATACATACATACATACATACATACATATATATATATATATATATATATATATATATATATATATATATATATATATATATATACATACATACATACATATATACATAATACATACATACATGCATACATACATACATACAAACATACATGCATACATACAGTACATACATACATACATACATGCATGCATGCATGGATGCATACATACATACATACATACATACATACATACATACATACATACATACATACATACATACATACATACATACATACATACATACATACTTACATTCATGCATGCATGCATTCTTACATACATACATACATACATACATACATGCATTTATACATGTATTCATACATAGAGATGGAAATATAGATAGATAGATAGAAAGATAGATAGATAGAGAAAGAGAGAGATGGAAAGAGATAGATATTGAGAGAAAGATAGAATGAGAGAAAAAGAAAGAGAGAGAGTATATATGTATAACTTTGCTCGCGGAAATCCTTTTTTTTAGGGGGGGGGGAGAAAAATAAGGAGAGACAAACAGTGAGAAACTGTGACAGAAAAATGAGCGAGAAAGAGGAAGAAAGAGAGAGAAAACAACTGACCCACTGACCCTACCACTCGACGGACCTCGCCCCAGCAAAGATCATGTCAAACCAAAGACTTCCATCAACCATACGCTACCACAATAATTATTACTTATTCTCTTGGTGCCGTTAAGTCCAATAAAAGGATCAAGATTTATCCGACTTTTGATGAAAACCTATTTGTTATGAAAATCTATTAGCTTTTACATAGAGAGAAAGAGAGACAGATACATAGATAGATAGAGAGAGAAAGAGAGAGAGAGAGAGAGAGAGAGAGAGAGAGAGAGAGAGAGAGAGAGAGAGAATGAGAGAGAGCGCGCGAGAGAGAGAGAGAGAGAGAGAACGAGAGCGCGCGAGAGAATGAGAGAGAGAGAGAAAACGAGAGCGCGAGAGAATGAGAGAGAGAGAGAGAGAGAACGAGAGCACAAGAGAGATAGCCAGAGAGAGAGAACAAGAGCACGCGATAGAGATCGCGAGAAAGTGAGAGAACGAGAGCACGCGAGAGAATGAGAGAGAGAGAGAGAAAACGAGAGCGCATGAGAGAATGAGAGAGAACGAGAGCGCACGAGAGATAGCCAGAGAGAGAAAACGAGAGCGCGAGAGAGATAGCGAGAGAGAGAGAACGAGAGCGCGAGAGAGATAGCGAGAGCGAGAGAGAAAGAGAAAGAGAGCAGCCGAGCTCTGTGTTCCGGAAGAGCGCGCTCCTCCTCCTAACCAGCCATAACCGCTGAAATGACCGGCTCCAACATGCAAACTAACGCCCTTAACATGGCGCTTAACGTAAGTAAGGCAAGCTAGGGTGAGTTGCGAGCCGATTTTTTGCCGTGAATTTAAATGGTTGTTCAGCCTGTCATAAACCTAGTCGTTTGCTTACGCTCCCTTGCCACCTTTTGGATTCTTGAAAGATTTACATTAGTTCCTATACACACTCACACAGGTATACGATTGTATACACGCAGTTATAAATTTGCACATGCATTCACACACACAGATACACACACACACACACACACACACACATATATACATATATACACATCCACACACACACACACACATATATATATACACATCCACGCACACACATCCACACACGCGCGCAACCCACACACAAACAAACAAAGTTATTCACACAATATTTGGCATCCTTATCCTTTCCATTATAATGATCATCATAATTTTTTCATCCTTATAATTATCATCATTACTATTTCTTTATGACAATTTTTTTTCTGTCATCACTATCATCATTAGTATTAGTAGTATCATTAATAGTAATAATATCAAAAGATTTTTCGTCAATTTACAAGCCAACAAATTCCTCCGCCAAAGTTAGTCGATATACATGATTAAGACTTTATCCAGATGACAAAAGCTGATCAAACTCCCCCCAACTTTGCATTCCCATAGCCACTCAGCCTTGGCCTTTTACGTCAGGCTGAGCACAAGAATCCCATCCATATATCTCTTAACTGATAACTCAGTTTAGACGCAGAGTAAAGGAAGGACATCAATCAATGGCCAGGAGATCACAGGCTTGTCTTTATCTTTCTCTCTTTCTCTTTCTTTCTCTGTCTCTCTCTCTCTCTCTCTCTCGCTTTCTCTCGCTTTCTTTCTCTCTTTCTTTCTCTCTTTCTTTCTCATTTTCTCTCTCTCTTTCTCTTTCTTTCTTTCTTTCTCTCTCTCTCTCTCTCCCTCTCTCTCTCTCCCTCTCCCTCACACACAATCTCTCTCTCTCTCTCCCTCTCTCTCCCTCCCCCCCCTCTCTCTCTCTCTCTCTCTCTCTCTCTCTCTCTCTCTCTCTCTCTCTCTCTCTCTCTCTCTCTCTCTCTCTCTCTCTCTCTCTCTCTCTCTCTCTCTCTCTCTCTCTCTCCCTCCCCCCTCTCACTCTCTCCCCCCCCCCCGTCTCTCTCTCTCTCTCTGACATCTGTTCCCGACGCACAAAAGCAATCTCTCACGCTGGCCAAGATGCGAAGGAATTTCCCAGCGTCTTGGAAATGGTCAATGGCCTAATGAGGGGATAGTGGCGAGGGGAGATTCCTTTGACTGGGTGTGAGGACGAGAAACAATGCCAAGCAATGTAGATCAGAGGAAAGAGTGAGCAAAGAGGGGAAGGGAAGGGAGGAGGAAGGAGGAAGAGGGGAATGGGAGGGAGGAGGAAGAGGGGAGGGGAGGGAGGAGGAAGAGGGGAAGGGGAGAGAGGAGGAAGAGGGGAAGGGGAGGGAGGAGGAAGAGGGGAGGGGAGGGAGGAGGAAGAGGGGAAAGGGAGGGAGGAGGAAGAGGGGAAGGAGAGGGAAGAGGGAAAGGGGAGGGAGGAGGAAGAGGGGAAGGGGAGGGAGGAGGAAGAGGGGGTGGAGGAAAGAGGAGGAAGAGGGGAGGAGAAGGAGGAGGAAGAGGGGAGAGAAAGGAATGATGATGCTGATAATAATAAAAACGATAGTAATAGTAATAATGCTAATGAAAAGTTAATAAGTTGTTAAGTTATTAGTGGTCATCGTAAAAGCGAACAATGAAGTTTCTGAATTCTATTGTTTATTTTTTTGGTTAAAGGCTATTCCGGATAGTTATTATGCTAATAATAATGATAATAATAATGATAATGATTACAATAATAATGATAATATCAATAAAGGCAAAAACAACAACAATCGTTATGAAAATGATAACGATAATAAAGATAATGACAAAAAATAAAAGAAGTAACCATGATGACGATAATAGCGATGACTGATGATAACAATAAGTGATAAACAAACAAAAAACAAGAATGAATAATTGATCGCAATCAAGCAAGGATCCAAAGCTTCGCTCGCAACGCTTCGAAGCTCAAGCTGTGCCTCGTGTGAATGGAGACATAACACGACACTTCCTGTGCCCTTCTCTCTCTCACTCCTTCTCCGTCCAGTCGTCGTCTATGCTCTTTCCCTTCGTGTCCTCCTTCGTGACGCAATAACCGCCCCTTTCTTCTGTCTTCTTCTTTTCTGCACACCCATACATACCCCATCTTCTCAACTCCTTTAAGTCCCCTCTATCCTCCCCCACACACACACCCTCCACATTCCCTCTTCTCCCCCCCTTCTCCCCCCCCCTCTCCCCCCACATCTCTGAGCCTTCTCATATATCGTTATTACGACGGCTCGAAGACAGGTGCTCTTCGGCGCGTTAGGAAAACTTCTTTTACCTGGAGGACCCTTCTTACAGATTACGGAGGTGTCTTCAAAGCAAGAACTGTTACCAGCGGTGAAATAAAAGGCATCTTGTGATATCTCATGTAGGTTAGGCTAATTATTAAGAAAATGTTTGGATGAATTTAAGGCTTTTTCATTGGTCCAAGTCGATAAACTTGAGGCCAATATAGAGAGGACTACCAAATGGCAGAGGTCAGTATTGAAGCTGTACTGTCATCCCATGCCAAGAGTACTGCAAAGTGTCCTTTTCCTTATACAAGATTCAAGTAAAAATAGTGTTATGAATATATTACACGAAAACAACAAAGGCAAAGCATTATTTACATGTAAGACAAACGACACACCATTTACGTCATGACATGGGTCTGTTTGTAAAGTATGAGAAACCAAAATGCTCTATGTATATACGTAAAAGTGGGTTCATGTAATTATAATCTGGACAGGTTTCTCATATCATTAATAGCGAGTTCAGATTTTGTCCGTGTTTACAGTACGAAATGTTCATTGTATTTTATGAATCTTTCTTTCGTTTTTTTCCTCTGTTCCTCCTCTTTTCTCTCCTCTGCTTATCTATCATTCTCTCTTTCTCTTTCTCTCTCTCTCTCTTTCTCTCTCTCTCTCTCTCTCTCTCTCTCTCTCTCTCTCTCTCTCTCTCTCTCTCTCTCTCTCTCTCTCTCTCTCTCTCTCTCTCTCTCTCTCTCTCTCTCTCTCCTCACGGATTGTAAAACATTTCCAGGTTTAAAGATCGGCGTACGAAGGTTCTTCAGCACCAGCCATGTTTTTTCTGCGAAATGCAACAATGCAGGCGAAACATGAGCAAAACAGACGACCTCGAGATATGTAGGATTCATGTCGAACGAAACTGTAAATACAAAAAAAAAAAAAAAAGAGAAAAGACGGGGAAAACAGACGAATCTCTTTATGTTTTCTTCCTCTTCCAGTTGTTGTTTTGATGTTTACTGAGAAAGCCTGGTTTAAAATGCCTTTGTTTACATTTTCGCTGGGAAAGTGCGTAGATAAATAAAGAGATTGGAAAAGGGGAAAGACACAGATAGCAGTAGAAATTAATTATGTCATCCTTCCGTGTGATTCTTT
>BOPN01000405.1:205000-207500 GCA_017312705.2 Penaeus japonicus | reverse complement strand
TTTTGCTATTTCACCGTATTTCATTTATTTTTGTTTGTTTGTTTGTTTCAATTGATTTACTAATTCTATGTATTCTATTACTAAATTGACTGCGTTTAACAATTCTAGAAGCATTCTTTTTCTTTCTTTCTATCTTCTAAAATTTCTCATATGTTTCCTCCTATTCCTCTCATATATTCACAAATCCCCTACCCTTCATTCTCTTCTTCCTTCCCCTTCCCTTCCATTCCTCATTTTCCCCTTCCCATTCCCCTAATTCTCCGTCCCTCACGTCCATTGGCTGATAAGCTTCATCATGCGTCAAATACTAATTGGCCTTCACATCCCTAAGACATTGTCACAGCTGTCTAACTCCCTAAGGATCTCCCTCGTCACATTCTTTAAGACTTTCAGTTGGAAATGAGCACAAAAATGCTTGTCGACGGGTAGTAAAAAGTGATGGTATGTATTCATAAGAACGGTAAAGATGCTGATGATGTTAACTGATAATGAAATGTTGATAATCACAATAATGGCAACAATATGAAAAAAAAAATAATAAAAAAAAATAACAGTATGAAAAAATAGCAAAACTAACAACACTGAACACAAAAGATAAACAAATTACTGTGCGTGAATAGATAACATAAAATATTCGAAGAGTATTTGTTTTTATTGTGGTTATGCTTCTTATCGTCATCCTAATCGTAACACTGCTAATATCGAGGGACAAGAAAGGAGGCAATAATATGAAGTGATCACTTACTTGCACGATCTTGCAATTTTGCAGGATCAAGGGAAATCCACCGGAAGCACCAAAGCTGCTCTACATCACTATCAGAATCTCCTTAAGCCTTCCATGAGGAGAGGAATTGAAGGTCAGGTCATCGTAAGGGAATTAGGACTCATAGGCTATACTTCCCTAAAGCATAGACAGCAAGAGATGAGTGACTTGCTAAAAACAAGACTATAGTGAGGAAGATAAGGCTCACGTTATGCAGATGGAGGTCTGAACAATAGTTGAGAGGGAGAGAGAGAGAGAGAGAGAGAGAGAGAGAGAGAGAGAGAGAGAGAGAGAGAGAGAGAGAGAGAGAGAGAAAGAGAGAGAGAGAGATAAAGAAAGAAAAAGCGAGAGAGATATAAATGAGAGAAAGAGAGAGAGAGAGAAAGAGACAGACAAACAGACAAACAGACAGACAAAGAACTAACAAAAGGACAATACATCAGAAGGTGCTTTGCCACAAGTGGAAAAAAAGGACGACTAAAGAACCACAAAGACCAGTAAAGGTAAAAGAGATATGATCCAACATCAGGATAAGAATTCTTCCTAAGAACTTAGAGGATGCAAAAGAATCCTGTTCACCTGTCCCCTAAATAGTCTTGTAAAACATTATTAGACTGATTTCTATTCAAGGGTACAAGGGTACAAAACTGGGGAGCATTGAGTCTTTGTACCATAACAAAAGTCTGTCTGTAGACATTTATCAAATAGTTGCTACATGGTGCTAGTAGAAAAGGGTCACTGTACTTTAGTCAGTGATGATTATATCATCATGATGGTAGTGATGATAGTGATGGAAATGATGATAATAATGATAATATTGATAATGGTTATAATGATGATGATAATCATGATGATGATAATGATATGAAAAGTGAAAAATCATAATAATGATGATAATGATAATAGTAATAAAATGATAGTAATAATGATACTGATGAAACATTGATGAAAACAATAAAACAAAGATAATGTTCTTGATAATACAAATAGCAATGACAACAGCAGCTGCAGCAGTAGCCACAACAGCAACAATATCAACAACAATAACAACAACAACAACAACGACAATAATGAGGATGATAATAATAATAGTAAGAACAAAGGTGAAAACAATGAAAATGATGATGGACAGGAAAATTCCCTTGGGGTAGGAGAGCAGGCAAATAAATAGGTGCCATATAAAGATGAACGTAAATTTAGGGTGCTATATGAAAAGGAAAAAAGAAAGTTTGAGAATCACTGAGAGGAGTCTATTGTTAACTGCGAAAGTGTGAATTAAGGATGTTAAGAATGTGATTTATACCTTTCTGCATTTTATTTACTCTTTCTTTCTCTCTATCTCTCTCTTTTCCTCTTCCTCTGATTCTCTCTATCTCCTACCTTTCTTTTTCATTTTTCTATCTCTTTTCTCTTTACCTTCCAAGACTTCTCTCTCCGTCTACCTAGATCTATCTATCAATCTAATCATCAATCTTTCTTTCTTTCTTTATCTATCTGTGTCTCACTCTCTCTTTCTCGCCCTTTTTTTCTCACACGCCCACATCCATGGGTTAACAGACACGCAGTATATCCATGTTAATCAAGCCAAGTTTCTGCCCCCTTGCTCTGCACATACTCTGTATTTCAGCAATACTTTACGAACACAAAACTTTGTTTAACTCTCCTGTAAGACAGTGGAGTTAGCTCGATTTTAAAAAAAGTTTCTCAAGTCTTGCAGAACCAAGCCTTAGTGTTGTG
>BOPN01000405.1:170000-180000 GCA_017312705.2 Penaeus japonicus | reverse complement strand
GTTCACAACAGATTTACACTGAAATGTGTTCATGTCGAATTCTTTTTGATGTCACACAGTCCGCAACCCGCACATCCCTGGGCAATAGATGGAGTGGAATTGTCTTTATTCTTATCGTTTTACTTTCTGTTTATGCATTTACGCGGACTTAATTGCGTTGTGGGAGAAGGAAACTAAAACCGCCGCTGTTCAGTGGAGGAGTAATTATCCTTTTTTTATTATGTTTGTATTTGGTATCAGGTTTAATATCTTTGTCATCTCTATGGCAAACGATGTTTATGCGTCAATATGCGTATATGGTAAGTGTATATATACATACATACATACATACATACCTATATATACATACATACATATATATATATATATATATATATATATATATATATATATATATGTATATATATAAATATATACATATATGTATATATATATATATATATATATATATATATATATATATATATATATATATATATATATGTTTATATGTATATATATATATATATATATATATATATATATATACATATATATATATATATATATATATATATATATATATATATATATATATATATATATATATATATATTTATATGTTTATATGTATATATATATATATATATATATATATATATATATATATATATATATATATATATATATATATATATATATGTATATATATATATATATATATATATATATATATATATATATATATATATATATATATATATATATATATATAAATACATATACATATATATCGATCTATCTATCATTCTACTCATCAATCTACACTTTCATAAATCTAACCTAACACACGGACACAGTATACTACAGGCACAAGTATAGAAACACATATATAACTGGCGATTTAGTGTGTTTCAAACTGTAATTTTGCAGTTGCATGATCAACGTGACTCTAATGAAACTCGATCCCTGTGCATGACGCGAGAATTTATTTCCGAGAGACAGAGAGAGAGGAAGATAGATAGACAGAGAGGGAGAGAGAGAAAGAGAGAGAGAGAGAGAGAGAGAGAGAGAGAGAGAGAGAGAGAGAGAGAGAGAGAGAGAGAGAGAGAGAGAGAGAGAGAGAGAGAGAGAGAGAGAGAGAGAGAGGGGGGGAGGGGGAGAGAGAGAGAGGGAAACATAGATAGACATATATATATATATATATATGTATATATATATATATATATATATATATATATATATATATATATATATATATATATATATATAGAGAGATATAGAGAGAGAGAGAGAGAGAGAGAGAGAGAGAGAGAGAGAGAGCGGGAGAGAGAAAGAGAGTAAGGTTAAGAGAGATAGAGGGAGAGAGAAAAATAGAGAGATAAACAAATAGATAGATAGATAGAGGGGGGGGGGGATACATAGAGAGACAGAGAGAGTGATGATATGCGTATTGTTGAAATTCTTTACGTATGTTTCTCGTGCGCTGTTTGGATTTTTTTTTTTTTTTTTATCATCAATTGAAATTGTGTTTTTTTTTTTTTTATAATTCATTTTATCGTTATTCGTCTGATCCTTTTGTATTTCTTATTATTTCTTGATGAATTTAAATCTTACAATGTATAATTCACGTAGATCTGAAAACATCTGACTTCTTAAAAATCTCATCTTTCAATACACTGACGTCTTACAACTAGTTACCTATTGTCCTCTAAAGTGAAAGTGCTAATGCGCATTTAACGCTTTATGATCGTTTATATTTTCATTCTTTATTTATTTATTTTTTTTTATTATTTTTATTATTTTTATCATTATTATTATTATTATTATTGTTATTATTATTATTTTTGTCTTTTGTTTTTTATATATTCTAATTGACAAAATTGAAATGCCTTCCTGTCAAACTCATGTTTCTATGTGAATTAAATTAGTGAGAAGTGGTGGACAAGAGATATAGATAGATGAATATATACATAGAGAGAGAGAGAGAGAGAAACAGAGAAACAGAGATAGAGAGAGAGAGATAGACAGAAAGACAGACAGGTTTTCCTTTTCCTTTTCTTCATCTTCCTCTTCCTTCTTCTTTTTCTTCTTCATCTCCTCCTCTTCCATCTCCTCCCCCTTCTTCTCTTCATCCTCCCCCTACTTCTCCTTCTCCTCTTCCTCCTCCATCCCCTACTTCTCCTCTTCCTTCTTCTTCATCTTCTTCTCTTTTTCTTCTTCCTCCTCCTCCTCCTCCTCCTCCTCATATTCTTCCTCCTCCTCTTTCTTCTTCATCTTCTTTTCCTCCTCCTCCTCCTCCACCACCACCACCTCCTCCTCCTCCTCCTCCCCCCTCCTCCTCCTCCTCCTCTTTCTCCATCGTCTACTTCTCCTCCATCTTCTCCCATTTCCCACCAGTGTCATTTCGGGGCAAGAGAGTGCAACAAAAAGAGTCTCGGGACAAGCAAGAAAGGCCGAAGTATGTACCTTGAGGCAGGGAGATGTCGCCTTAAGAAACATTTACAGGTGACGTTTCCAGCTGATTGTGGTCATTTGGTTGGTTTTGCATTTACTTCGTATTTTATTTTATTTCTTTCTTTCTTCTTCATTCGTTGATATTTCGGCAAGGTTGGAAGTCGAATGATTATTAGGCATTATATCTATATACATTGTTATAATGATGAAAATATTGACTAAATCAACACCATGGACCAAAAAACATATCATAACGATACGAAAAGAAAGAATTTATGAACGCGCAAAAAAAAAAAAAAAAAAAAAAATCGTAATTCATATTACAACGACGATCAAAATCTGAGCATCGTCGCTATACCATGAAAAAGGATCTACTATTGATCGCATCTTCAATCTCTTGATTTGCACAAGGGATTAAAAGAAGAATAAAGAACACCAAAGACAAAATGGCGATCCCGCGCATGCGCTTTCTCAATACCTATCTATTTGTTTATCTGTCTATCTATCGATTTATTTCTCTCACTCTATCTATCTATCGATTTATTTCCCTCCTTCTCTCTTTCTCTCTCTTTCTCTATCTATCTATCTATCTACCTTCCTCCCCTCCTCTCTCTCTCTCTCTCTCTCTCTCTCTCTGTCACTCACTCTCATACTCTCCTCACACTCCCCTTTCTCCTCATTTCTCCCTTTCTTGTCCTTCTTCTTCCCTCCTAATTTATTTTCTTCCCCTCCTGTAACCCTTCGCTTTTATCCTTCCCACTTGTTATCCCTTATCTAATCCTCTCCTTTCTCCTTCCTCTTAATCTTATCGTTCTTCCTTTCCTTCCCTCCATTTCTTTCTTTTCAGATTATTTTTTCCCATGTAACACGATAAGGCTAATGGCATCCCGGTCATGAATTTCATATTTCAATTATTCTTCATTCCTCTCTCTACTCATTTTCTTTCCTTATACGTAGGCATAATGATGGGTGAACTTAGACATACATACATACACCACACATACACACACATATGTATACATATATAAACTTCTAGTTTATATATGTTTTGTCTGTTTTTTTTTTTTTTTTTTTTTTTCTCTCTCTTTTTTTCTAATTCTAATGGCGAAGAAGTAAACATGTTTGTCGTTGGAAGCGATAAGGAAAATAAGTGTGTATATGTTTATGTATGTATGTGAGTTTAAATATGATGGTGTATTTGTTTATTTGTCTGTATGTATGGGGGTATGTGTGTATATATACTGTATGTGTGTGTGTGGGCGTGTATGTGTGTGTCTGTGTGTGGGTGGGTGTATGTGTATATGAGTGCATGTGTATGTTGAGTGTTTTTTGCGTATATGTGCGTGAACGAGCGTTATATTGACCTTTAAATACGACTGCAAGTATGTTTATTCTCCTTCCCTTTATGTGTTTGATCAAGTAACCCTGTCACCGTTCTCTCTCCCTTTAAAAGCCTTCGATCTCTACTCAAGTACCCTTCAGCTCGCCCGACGATGTGTCACAGTCAAGCAAACGCCGTAACATAAATATGAATCCGCCCCCCCCCCCCCACACCAAAAAAAAAAAAAAAAAAAAAAAAAAAAAAAAAACTTTCGCGTCACTTTTTCGCTTTTCTGGCTGGGGAACAAGATGAAGTAGAGGATATGCGAAGCGGAGGGGAAGAAAGAGAAAGGAGAAAGAGAAGAAAAACGAGAAGATACATGAAGTGAACGAGAAGGAGAAGAAGTGGGAGAGGGAAGAACAAGAAGACGGATAAGAAATAAGAAGAGGAGGGAAAAAAAAGAACAAGAAGGTGGAGAGGATAATGTGAAGCAAACGAGATGATATGTGAAGGGGAGACGGAGACGAAGAAGAACGAGAACATATGAGAAGGGGAAGAGAAGAAGACACGTGAAGCTGAGAAGAAGAGAAGGAGAATGATAACTAACGGAGGAAAGAACGAAATAGAAAATATGTGAAGCGGATAAGATAAAGAATATATGCGAGCCGAAGAAGATGGAAGAAAGAAAAAAAAAACAGACTGAGATAATATGAGAAGCGAAGGAAAGAAGAAGAAGAAAAAAATAGCAGATGATATGAGAAGCGAAGGAAAGAAGAAGAACAAAAAAAAAAAAAGCAGAAGCCAAAGAAAAATCGTTCTCCTTTTCCCTGGCCATATAAAAGCATCAGATATTCGAACCTCCCTCCCTCTCTTTTTTTTCAATTTTTTTTCTGCTCTCCATCCATGACATTCTCCAGCCAGCCTTTCCGGCCTGTCAGGGTCAGCGGAGCTCCAAAGTGGCGACCGTAATTCGAGCGCCAGTGAGGCATTTTGAGGGCTCGGGTCGTGACTCACGCGGCGACGCTGACAAACGACGATCGAGGTGCGTATCAGTGGTTTGCATGCGTTCTCCCGCTCGCATAAAGCGGCTTCTTCTTGCAGCCATTTCGCCCTCGTTCGTGGATGATTTTTTTTTTCTTTTCTTTTCTTTTCTTTTTTTTCTTTTCTTTTCTTTCTTTCTTTTTTGGTTTTGTTCTGTTTTTTTTTTTTTTTTGGGGGGGTCTTGTTTGTTTGTTTGTGGTTGTTTGTGTGTGTGTGTGTGTGTGTGTGTGTGTGTGCTTGTCTTCTTTTTCTTCTTATCTTTTTTCTTCTATTTTTTTCTCTCTTTTCTCTTCTTGTCATCTTGTGAAACCCGGTCCTTGCCACCATTTACCTTTTCGTCTTCTTCATTTTCTTCATTTTCACCTCCATCTTCTTTCATGCTCTTGTTTTTTTACTTTACTCTCTTCCGTTCCGCGAGAAGTCCATATTTATAAATCCTGTTTTTTTGTCTTTAGCCTAATGCATCCTTCTGTCTCTCGTGCACTTACTGTTCTTATTTGTGACATNAGGTTAAGAGAGATAGAGGGAGAGAGATAAATAGAGAAATAAACAAATAGATAGATAGATAGATAGATTGATAAAGGGGGGGGGGGGATACATAGAGAGACAGAGAGAGTGATGATATGCGTATTGTTGAAATTCTTTACGTATGTTGCTCGTGTGCCGTTTGGATTTTTCTTTTTTCTTTTTTTTTCATCATCAATTGAAATTGTGTGTTTTTTTTATAATTCATTTTATCGTTATTCCTCTGATCCTTTTGTATTTCTTATTATTTCTTGATGAATTTAAATTTTACAATGTATAATTCACGTAGATCTGAAAACATCTGACTTCTTAAAAATCTTATCTTTCAATACACTGACGTCTTATAACTAGTTACCTATTGTCCTCTAAAGTGAAAGTGCTAACGCGCATTTAACGCTTTATGATCGTTTATATTTTCATTCTTTATTCATTTATTATTATTTTTTTTTTATTATTCCTTTTTTATTATTATTATTTTATTTTATTTTTTTGTCTCTTGTTTTTGATGAATTCTAATTGACAAAATTGAAATGCCTTCCTGTCAAACTCATGTTTCTATATAAATTAAATTAGTGAGAAGTGGTGGACAAGAGATATAGATCGATAAATATATACCTCCTCCTTCTCCTTCTCCTCTTCCTCCTCCATCTCCTAATTCTCTTCTTCCTTCTTCTTCATCTTTTTCTCTTTTTCTTCCTCCTCCTCCTCCTCGTTCCTCCTCCTCCTCCTCGTTCCTCCTCCTCCTCGTCCTCTTCCTCCTCCTCCTCCTCCTCGTTCCTCCTCCTCCTCCTCCTCCTCCTCTTTCTCCATCGTCTACTTCTCCTCCATCTTCTCCCATTTCCCACCAGTGTCATTTCGGGGCAAGAGAGTGCAACAAAAAGAGTCTCGGGACAAGCAAGAAAGGCCGAAGTATGTACCTTGAGGTAGGGAAATGTCGCCTTAAGAAACATTTACAGGTGACGTTTCCAGCTGATTGTGGTCATTTGGTTGTTTTTTGCATTTGCTTCGTATTTCATTTCATTTCTTTCTTCTTCATTCGTTGATATTTCGGCAAGGTTGGAAGTCGAATGATTATTAGGCATTATATCTATATACATTGTTATAATGATGAAAATATTGACTAAATCAACACCATGGACCAAAAAACATATCATAACGATACGAAAAGAAAGAATTTATGAACGCGCAAAAAAAAAAAAAAAAAAAAAATCGTATCTATATTACAACGACGATCAAAATCTGAGCATCGTCGCTATACCATGAAAAAGGATCTACTATTGATCGCATCTTCAATCTCTTTGATTTGCAATAAGGGATTAAAAGAAGAATAAAGAACACCAAAGACAAAATGGCGATCCCAAGCATGCGCTTTCTCAATACCTATCTATTTGTTTATCTGTCTATCTATCGATTTATTTCTCTCACTCTATCTATCTATCGATTTATTTCCCTCCTTCTCTCTTTCTCTCTCTTTCTCTATCTATCTATCTATCTACCTTCCTCCCCTCCTCTCTCTCTCTCTCTCTCTCTCTCTCTCTGTCACTCACTCTCATACTCTCCTCACACTCCCCTTTCTCCTCATTTCTCCCTTTCTTGCCCTTCTTCTTCCCTCCTAATTTATTTTCTTCCCCTCCTGTAACCCTTCGCTTTTATCCTTCCCACTTGTTATCCCTTATCTAATCCTCTCCTTTCTCCTTCCTCTTAATCTTATCGTCCTTCCTTTCCTTCCCTCCGTTTCTTTCTTTTCAGATTATTTTTTCCCATGTAACACGATAAGGCTAATAGCATCCCGGTCATGAATTTCATATTTCAATTATTCTTCATTCCTCTCTCTACTCATTTTCTTTCCTTATACGTAGGCATAATGATGGGTGAACTTAGACATACATACATATACCACACACACACACACATATGTATACATATATAAACTTCTAGTTTATATATGTTTTGTCTGTTTTTTTTTTTTTTATCTCTCTCTTTTTTTACTCTTTCCCTCTGCATCTCTTTCTTTCTCTCTCTCAATCTCTCTCTCTCTCTCACTCTCTCTCTCTATCTATCTATCTCTATCTATCTCTCTCTCTCTCTCTCTCTCTCTCTCTCTCTCTCTCTCTCTCTCTCTCTCTCTCTCTCTCTCTCTCTCTCTCTCTCTCTCTCTCTCTCTCTCTCTCTCTCTCTCTCTCTCTCTCTCTCTCTCTCTCTCTCTCTCTCTCTCTCTCTCTCTCTCTCTCTCTCTCTCTCTCTCTCTCTCTCACTCTTTCTCTTTCTCTTTCTCAAACACATACACATACACACATCTTCAGTACACGCATTTCCTCCCTGCTGTACTACATCTCCTCCCTTACACGTTTCCCACAATCCTCCCCTCACCCTTACAATCCCTCTTAATCCCTTCCCTCCCTCTCAAGCCGAAGCATCCTCCCCCCTCTCCCTCTCCCCCCTTCTCCCTCCACACACACACACGTACTCAGCCACCTCCCCTCCCCCCACTACACCCCACACCCCGTCAATTCCACCAAAACCCTACCGAACACACTGAGTCTGGCCCATCGCCTGAATTTCACCATCGTCCGGCCGGCTTCATCCATGCATTGCGTCACGCTTTGCTTGCCTCTGTTTACACGGTTAATCTGCTGCGGGTCAGCGAGAGAGCGATATGTCAGCCTCTTGTCATAATTAATGGACAGAGCGCCGAGGAAGGTCAGAATATAGGACGGGGGATGGGTGGGGGGGATGGGGGAATGGGGGGATGATGAGGAGGGCGGATGGGGAAGGAGGGGGGATGGGGAAGGAGGGTGGATAGGGAGGGAGGGTGGATGGGGAGGGAGGGAGGATGGGGAAGAAGGATGAATGGGGAGGGAGGGCGGATGGAGAGGGAGGATGGATAGGGAAAAAGGGTGGATGGGGAAGATGGATGAATGGGGAGGGAGGGCGGATGGGGAGGGAGGATGGATAGGGAGGGAGGGTGGATGGGGAGGGAGGGCAGATGGGGAAGGAGGGCGGATGTGGAGGGAAGGAGGATAGGGAGGGAAGACCGAAAGGAAGAAAGGGGAAGGGTAAAAAGTGGAAGAAAGGGTTGAGAAAGTGGGGTAGAGGATAGAGAAGTGAAACGGAGGGAAGGGAAGGGTAGAGAAGGGTAGGGAAGGAGAGAGAAGGGAACAGGGAGAGGGCGGGGACATGGGAGAAAGAGGAAGGGGTAATAAGGCCAAGATTGTAAGGCTTTGTGCTATCGCGCGACAACAGGCAGGCAATAGAGGTGAGTTTGATGGGGAGGAGGGAGTCGAGGGGGGCATGGGGGGGGGGGAGTGGAAGAGGAATCAGCAAATGGGGAAAACGAGGAAATGGGATGAAGAAGTAAGATATCGATTAATATACTGTACTGTACATATATATATATGTATATATATATATATATATATATATATATATATATATATATATATATATAAATATATATATATATATATATATATATATATATATATATATATATATATATATATATATATATATATATATATATATATATATATATATATATATATATATATATATATATATATATATATATATGTGTGTGTGTGTGTGTGTGTGTGTGTGTGTGTGTGTGTGTGTGTGTGTGTGTGTGTGATTTTGCAAATTTCAAAAGCCGAAACTAATTATTTCATGGTGATTAAAAAATACCTCAAAAGTGATGAAAAGTAGTCCGCTTCTAAGGAAAAGTAAACTTTTTTTTTACCTTTTTATGACTTGAAACCAAAATTCTTCGACTTTGTTTCTATCAAGATTCCAAAGTATTTATTTTTTTATCTTTCACTCTCACTAATTAATTCAAACTCGAGAGAAAAACAGAGAGAGAGAGAGAGAGAGAGAGAGAGAGAGAGAGAGAGAGAGAGAGAGAGAGAGAGAGAGAGAGAGAGAGAGAGAGAGAGAGAGAGAGAGAGAGAGAGAGAGAGAGAGAGAGAGAGAGAGAGAGAAATGATAATTTTGTTCTTCGTCCTTGTTCTCTGATTTCTCTTAAATTTCTTCTGTTGATTCTTTAGAGAACTGGATAAAATTGCTTTTAAAATTTAAACGATTTGATAGATAAAAATATATATAAAGACAAGCGCCACAGATAAATGACAATTATAAGAAAAAATAGAAAGTTAAAGTAAGATTAATTGATTTAAATGAACTTACGACATTTTTTTTTAAGAATGAATAATAATAATAACAGTAAAAAAAAAAACACAAAAAAACAGGGGACTCTATATCGAGGTTAATATTATCTTTATTTATATTTTGAGGAGGGGAGAGGGGATATAAACAAAGCAATAATTGGGAGAATTGAGAACAATAAGATATTACTAAAGATAGCACAGAACCCTTATTCTTGCACTTATAACACCCCTCCCCTTTTCCCATTTCCTTCCCTTCCCCCCTATCCCCCTCTCTCTACCCTGCTCCCCTCCCCCTACCCTTCACTATACCCACCACTACCTATAATTTCTGAAAATCATAACTGTATATATTTTTTTAGATTGTTTACAAAATGAGAATACAGACCAAATTCCAAATATGACAAATAAATGGAAATATAATTGATCTGATATATAAATAAAACGTAAAAAAAAGAGATATAAAAAAAGAGTCTGATAATAACATAGAAATATAAATCTAACAACACATCAAAAT
>BOPN01000405.1:155000-162500 GCA_017312705.2 Penaeus japonicus | reverse complement strand
TTTATCTTCAAGGAAAGAATCTTTGCTTGATATCAACTTTCAATCTCATGTTTAAACATAAATGTATTTCGGACGCATGGAACATAAAAACACTAAGAGAGAAGCAGTGAGTCATAAAGTTTTAAGTCTGACTAAGAAAAAACAGTTACTCATACCGTTTCGAGTCAGACTAAGAAAGAACAGTTACTCACACCGTTTTAAGTCAGACTAAGAAAGAACAGTTACTCACACCGTTTTGAGTCAGACTAAGTTAGTACAGTTACTCATACCGATTCGAATCACATTAAGAAAGAACAGTTACTCATACTGTTTTAAGTCAGACTAAGAAAGAACAGTTACTCACACCGTTTTGAGTCAGACTAAGTTAGAACAGTTACTCATACCGATTCGAATCACATTAAGAAAGAACAGTTACTCATACTGTTTTAAGTCAGACTAAGAGAGAACAGTTACTCACACCGTTTTGAGTCAGACTAAGTTAGAACAGTTACTCATACCGATTCGAATCACATTAAGAAAGAACAGTTACTCATACTGTTTTAAGTCAGACTAAGAAAGAACAGTTACTCATACTGTTTTAAGTCAGACTAAGAAAGAACAGTTACTCATACTGTTTTAAGTCAGACTAAGAAAGAACAGTTACTCATACCGATTCGAATCACATTAAGAAAGAACAGTTACTCATACTGTTTTAAGTCAGACTAAGAAAGAACAGTTACTCACACCGTTTTGAGTCAGACCAAGAAAGAACAGTTACTCATACCGATTCGAATCACATTAAGAAAGAACAGTTACTCATATTGTTTTAAGTCAGACTAAGAAAGAACAGTTACTCATACCGTTCCGAATCAGACTAATAAAGAACAGTTACTCACACCGTTTCGAGTCACACTAAAAAATAACAGTTACTCATACCGTTTCGAGTCACACTAAAAAAGAATAGTTACTCATACCGTTCCGAATCACACTAAAAAAGAACAGTTACTCATACCGTTTCGAGTCACACTAAAAAAGAATAGTTACTCATACCGTTCCGAGTCACACTAAAAAAGAACAGTTACTCATACCGTTTCGAGTCACACTAAAAAAGAATAGTTACTCATACCGTTTTAGTCTCTTCTTACTGAGGTGGTTACGATTTATTATATCTTATCTACTGTGACTGTGTTTCATTCCAGTCTTTGTACACACGTTACTGCCTTTGTACTTTGTTGACCACAAATGTGTCTCACTTAAAGATGAATCTATGTTATATGATCTATTTCATACAGTCTACAGTCTATGAGCTTCATATACAAGCAGACTTACTTCCTTTCTCTAGTAATTGTGGCCTGAGGTGGAGTTGTGGATAAGATTTCACAAGATAAAATAAAGAAGGAAATAGGATCCGCTCGACCCCGAGTTATGAGATGCTGTTTATAGGAAGGAAATGTGAGGACAGCATCCCCCTCTGTGTGTGCGTCTCTTTCTTTTCTCGTGTTAGGCCTAAGTGTCTTGAAAGTTTTCGAAGAGCGGGAATGACAAAACTTATGAAACCGGATAATGTTTGTATCTAGATATATAGATCTATCGTAGCCAGATCAATTTTGAAATTACCCTTCCTCCCGTCCCCTCATCCCCCTATCCCCCCACCCCCCATTCTCTCATAAAGCCCCTACAATCTCCTTTCTCTTCCCCGTCCCCCTTCCCTTGCCCCCCCCCCCTCCTGCCCCCTGCCTCTTTCCATCATTTCTCCTTATGAAATTTTTTCCATCATCATTCAACGCTGAGATTGATGAAAAAATAAAACGAAACAAAAACGAGTGAATAAATGAATAAGCAAGTGAGTAAATTAATAAAGAAAAAGATTGATTAACATCCAGAATGTCAAAAAAAAAAGTAAAACGACATCAACACACACGCAAAAAAAAAAAAAATAACAAATAAAAATCTTGTTAAAAAAAATATGGTGAAAAAAAAATAAATAAAAAAATAAGCAAAATTACATGCCGAATGAAATCGCGTCAACATGACATTAATTTTCTTCCAATCCCTAGGATGTGCAATTGCAAATTCAACTTGCAGATTTTGAGCAAAGAATAAATCAGCATAACATTTTTTATCCTGATGCTGAGTACCTGATTCAGACAAAGGGGTTTAAATGATAAATAGATACAATAGATATCTGACGTGCATATATCATGTTTAATTCCACCCCCCCCCTAACCCCACCCCTAACCCCTTCCTCTACCCCCTCCCCCATACCTCTCTACTCCCCTATCCAATATTTTTTCCTCCCTCTCCTGAAGGACGAGTTCAGAATAAAATACTGATTACGGAATATGCGTTTACAGGGTGTTGCATAATTCGTGCGGTAATTTGATCAATCGTTACTGGGCAGGGTATTTTATCTTCTTCTTTTTTTCTCTTTCTTTTACGTATATCATTTTATCTTCTTTTTTCTTTTTTTCTCTCTCTCTTTTACGTATATCAGCTCGTAGAAAGGAGAGTAAAGGATAGATATATGATAAAGGATGAGATAGAGGGGGGGGGATGATAGGATTCATGAATGATAAGGGATATGGGATGTTCATCTATATATATATATATATATATGTTGTACGATATTAGAATTACATTAGCCAATAAACAAAATCAAAGACACGGGAGTCTATTGTTCTTGCCACAAGATAAAAAATACACATTTTAATGTATAATGTTTATTGAATCATTCTTCAATATTAAATAATAATAATACATAATATTATGAAATCTATTCAACAATATAGCGTTTTTTTATTGATATATATAATATATATATATATATATATATATATATATACACATATGTATATATATATATATACATATATATATATATATATATATATATATATATATATATATATATATATATATATATATATGTATATATATATATACATATGTATATAAATATATATATATATATATATATATATATATATATATATATATATATATATACACACACACACAAACACACACACACACACACACACACACACACATACACGCACACAACCCCCGCCCCACACACACATACACCCTCCCAACACACACACACACACACACACACACACACACGAGTCCCAAGGCAAGGGCAGCGAGGGGCGCATGCGCAAGCTCCGAGCCTGACCTACAAGTTTGCACAGCCGAGCATGGCCGCGCGAGCCAAGGGAGGCATTCCACTTAGGATAATTGACTTTATCCAGACGTCACGCCTCAACATCGCCCGCTGGGATTATATCCTGAGTGTGAAGGTACGATGATGGTCACGTTCACATACACACATACATACATTCGTAGACACGCGTTCACGCACACGCAGTGATACACACTCATAAAAACACACACACATACATAAAAATTGTAAAACAGAAACAAAAACAAAAATCAAAAGGCTATGTGTAATTTCGCACAAACAAATACACACAAACAGCAACCCGGGACTGGAGAGAGACGGCCTGTTATATATACAAATACATGAAGATATATTGTACTCTTTTGTACCGGGGAGCAGAGGTCTAAAAATAATATGACTTCGCTATACAGAAACTGACTCCACAGGCGTTTATTTTGGCGCCACCTGTTGAGAGAGCTGTTGCGGCGAGAGATGCCGGCTGGGAATTTTACACTATGTTTATAGGCGGTTTATTGCGGATCCTGATATTGATTATTTTAGAATATTGACGGTAGAATGTGTGTGTTTTTGTGTGTTTTGTATTCATACATAAATACATACATATATATAGACATACACACGCACACACACACACACACACACACACACACACACACACACACACACACACACACACACATAAATATATATTATTTATGTATTTATGTTATATATATATATATATATATATATATATATATATATATGTATGTATATAAACATACATATATATATAAATACATACACACGTGTGTGTGTATATATATATATATATATATATATATATATATATATATATATATATATATATATATATATATATATATATATATACATATACATATGGATGTATACACATACCCATGAAAATCAAAAAGTAAAAGGAAGAATAAAAGCAAAGAAAGGGACCCACCGAAGCAGCCACAACAAAGTCTACTCACAAACGGACAAAAGGAACTTCCACATAGCCTCAAAAGTTGCCGTTCGGTAATACTTATCTTTCGGTGCAGCCACATAAAAACAGAAGCAAGATTGAAGCCTCCAGTTGATCGCTTGGCGTACTGTTCAATGTTCAAAAAATGAGCGAGGCTTCGTGTATGGATTCCTAATATCCATCAGAAGAGAACGAGAGAGAGAGGGGGAGAGAGAGAGAGAGAGAGAGAGAGAGAGAGAGAGAGAGAGAGAGAGAGAGAGAGAGAGAGAGAGAGAGAGAGAGAGAGAGAGAGAGAGAGAGAGACAGAGCGAGAGAACGAGAGAGAGGGAGAGAGGGAGAGAGAGAGAGAGAGAACAAGAGAGAGGGGGAGAGAGAGAGAAAGAGAGAACGAGAGAACGAAAGAAAGGATGAGAGAAAGAGAGAGAGAAAGTGAGAGGGAGAAAAAACAAAAATAGAGAGAAAGAAAAAAAGCATGAAAGTTAAAGATCGTAAGTGAGAGAGTGAGGAATAAAGAAAGGAAGTGAGAGAGAAAGAGAGAGATGACAAAAAAATAAATAAAGAAAGTGAGAGAGAGAGAGAAAGAAAAAAAAAGAAAAAAAAAGTAAAAAAAAAAAAAAAAAAAAAAAAAAAAAAAAATCTCTACAGTGGAAGCCTTTACATCTGGGACACCCGGATGCTTGGAATACTGAAAGGAGAGCAGACCATTGACAGCTCGAGGTTCAGATAAGTCTGACCAAAAGGCTGGAGATTTGAATTGTAAATGTCTATATAAGAGCGAAGCACAATGAGAGTCCTCTTGCATACACTCACGCCATGCCAGCACATTCGTTGGGTCTTTGTCCTCTCTCTCTCTCTCTCTCTCTCTCTCTCTCTCTCTCTCTCTCTCTCTCTCTCTCTCTCTCTCTCTCTCTCTCTCTCTCTCTCTCTCTCTCTCTCTCTCTCTCTCTCTCTCTCTCTCTTACTCTCGCTCTCTTTCTCTCTCTCTCTCTCTCTCTCTCTCTCTCTCTCTCTCTCTCTCTCTCTCTCTCTCTCTCTCTCTCTCTCTCTCTCTCTCTCTCTCTCTCTCTCTCTCTCTCTCTCTCTCTCTCTCTCTCTCTCTCTCTCTCTCTCTCTCTCTCTCTCTCTCTCTCTCTCTCTCTCTCTCTCTCTCTCTTCTCTCTCTTCGGTCTCTCTCTCTCTCTCTCTCTCTCTCTCTCTCTCTCTCTCTCTCTCTCTCTCTCTCTCTCTCTCTCTCTCTCTCTCTCTCTCTCTCTCTCTCTCTCTCGCTTTCTCTCACTCTCTCTCTCTTTCAGGTTTTGATTTGATCTTACTGTATTGTATATCAGTTTGTGTTTGTTCAATTCTTGTTAGCTTGTCATCAGATATATTTATTATTATTATTATTATTATTGCTATCTCAGACTCTCTCTCTTTTTTTTTTCTTTCTTTCTTTATCTGTCTCTTTTTCACTCTCCCTCTCTCTATCTCACTCCACCCCTCTCTCTCCTCTCTCTTTCTTTCTTTCTCTCTCTCTCTCTCTCTCTCTCTCTCTCTCTCTCTCTCTCTCTCTCTCTCTCTCTCTCTCTCTCTCTCTCTCTCTCTCTCTCTCTCTCTCTCTCTCTCTCTCTCTCTCTCTCTCTCTCTCTCTCTCTCTCTCTCTCTCTCTCTCTCTCTCTCTCTCCTCTCTCTCGCCTCTCTCTCTCCTCTCTCTCTCTCTCTCTCTCTCTCTCTCTCTCTCTCTCTCTCTCTCTCTCTCTCTCTCTCTCTCTCTCTCCCCCCCTCTCTCTCTCTCTCTCTCTCTCTCCTCTCTCTCTTCTCTCTCTCCCTATCCATTATGCTAACAGAACAAAGAGAGAGAGAGAGAGAACACAGAAAAGGGGACAAGAACATAAGGTTCGTAATAATTTTACTTTCATCAGATAAAGAGGAACTAAGGAATCCCGGGTTACCATATGGAGTGAGGGGAGAGGGAAGAGGGGAAGGGAAGGGAGAGAGGACAGGGGGATGAGGGACAGGGAGAAGGAAGAGGGGAAGGGAAGGGAGAGAGGACAGGGGGATGAGGGACAGGGAGAAGGAAGAGGGGAAGGGAAGGGAGAGAGGACAGGGGGATGAGGGACAGGGAGAAGGAAGAGGGGAAGGGAAGGGAGAGAGGACAGGGGGATGAGGGAGAGGGAGAAGGAAGAGGGGAAGGAAAAGGAGAGAGGACAGAGGAATGAAAGAAAAGGAGGAAGGGAGGGAGAGGAGCGAAAGTAGGGAGTAGAGGATGAAAAGAAAAGTATGGAAGAGAGGGAGAAAAATAAGGGAGCGCTAAATGGAGAGGAAAAGGAAAAGTTAAAGCATGGAGAGGAAAGGTAAGAAGAGGGGAAATAGGAAGAGAGGAAAGCATAATGGAGAGACGTAGCGGAAGATGTAAGAGGGAAGATAGAGAGGGTGGAGAGAGAGGAAGAGGAGAGAGGGTTATTGAACGAGAGAAAGAGGAGAGAGAGGAAGAGGATTGAGGGAAGAGGAGAGGGTCATTGAACAAGAGAAAGAGGAGAGAGAGGAAGAGGATAGAGGGTAGATGAACGAAAGAAAGAGGAGAGAGAGACAGGAAGATAGAGGATAGAGGGAAGAGGAGAGAGAGGAAGAGGATAGAGGGAAGAGGAGAGGGTAGATGAACGAGAGAAAGAGGAGAGAGCGGAAGAGGATAGAGGGAAGAGGAGAGGGGTTATTGAACGAGAGAAAGAGGAGAGAGAGGAAGAGGATAGAAGAAAGAGGAGAGGGTAGATGAACGAGAGAAAGAGGAGAGAGAAGAAGAAGATAGAGGGTAGAGGGAAGAGGAGAAGGAGGAAGAAGAGAAAAAGGAAGAGGATAGAGGGAAGAGAAAACGGTAGATGAACGAGAGAAAGGAAGAGGATAGACGGAAGAAGAGAGAGAGGGAGAGGGTAGAGAGGAAGAGTAGAGGGTTATTGAACGAGAGAAAGAGGAGAGCGAGAGAGATGCGCGTCCTCTGATCTCGTTATTCTGATGTAACAAGGAGCTCCATCATAAATCAGTTTATTACACCGAAGAGAATCCGTTATTTACTCCGAGGGAGGCGCGGGGTTTTACTTGGCTATATATTCTTACTTCGTTATTTTATATATATATATATATATATATATATTTATTGAGACTATGAAATGTAAATGTAAAAGACAATATGGTAAGAGGATTAACACTGAAATCTTCTTGTCTCTCTGGTAGAAATACGCTGTTTTCATGATCAGCTTGGTACTAAATAGTATTTGCATTATTAATTGTTATGTCTTGTTCAACTGATGCAGTGATAATAAACTCTGAGGCCTGTACTTGAAAAAGCTAACTCTACTGCTAACATGTGACAATGCATGATAAACACACCTTG
>BOPN01000405.1:150000-152500 GCA_017312705.2 Penaeus japonicus | reverse complement strand
TTGCGTATATGTGTCTTATTGCATCGGTATATGGAGGTATGTTTGTCTGTTCATTTATTAGATAACAACATTTTTTTTTTTAAAGAATTTCAGTATAGCTATTACGAAATATATATATATCAAATCTAATTAATTGCTACAGAGAATTATCAACAATTCCCTATGTAAGCCGTTCTACAAATACATTACACTAGGATACGGGGAGGTTACGTCACACTGATATTATTTAAAGTATTATACTGTTGCAACAACGGCCTATTAACATTAACATAACTACCTCGACTACTAATGTTAATGTTGATGATGATAACTACTGTGGCAGTCATATGACAATGACAATAATAGCTATTACAGCAACAATAGTTATAATGTTAATTGTGATGATAACAACAATGAGAATGATGATAAGATGGTACTTTGAAAATATAAAAATGATGATGATAGTGAAAATGGTAGTAAAAGCAGTAGCAATGATGGTAATGATGACAGTAATTATTATCACTATTACTAAAATCATTATCATTATTACTATCATCATTATCATTATCATGATTATCATTGTATCTTTTATCATTATTGTTATTGTCATTATCATAATTACTATTAGTTTTGTTATCATAAATATTATTATCATAACTGTTATTTTTATCATCATTGTTATCAACATTATCATTATCATTACCATTGGTTTTATTATTATGATCATTTTATCATTATTGTCATTATCATCACTATCGCAATCATTAATATCATCATCATCATTATTATAAATATTATTAAGATTATCATAATCATTATCATTATCTATATCATTAATATAATCATTACCATAATTTTTATCGTTGATATTACCATTATTAATAATAATATCACCACCACCATCATAATCAATTTTATAACAATAAGAATAAAAATCGTATCATAAACAATAGCAGCAATGATAATGATAATCATTCTACGAATTTCATGATAACAGTACCAATCTTGACAACAACAAATACAGACAGCGCTTCCAAATAACAATCCTATTTCATATAAAAATAGATAAATGAATAAATGAATCGTTGAATAGATTTAAAAAAGACAAGACAAACGAAAGCGCAATGTCAACTTTATCCTCGAAGTACGATGTGTCAACTGAAATGCAGCGTTTTGTTGCAATTGTTGCTTGACATTGGCTCCTACTCATCAACTAATCTTATTATGCTTGTATCTCTCTCTCTGTTTCTTTCTTTCTTCTTATCTCCTTCTCTCTTTTTTTTTCTTTCTCTCTCTCTCACTATGTCTGTCTCTCTTTGTCTCTCTTTATCTCTCTCCTTCTTTCTTTCTTTGATTTTTTTTCTCTCTTTTTTCTCTCTCTCTCTTTCTTTTACGCTCTCTCCCTCTTTCTCTTTTCCTCTCTCTCTTCTATGTCTGTCTCTCTTTGTCTCTCTCTATTTCTCTCCTTCTTTCTTTGATTTTTTTCTCTCTTTTCTCTCTCTCTCTTTCTTTCACGCTCTCTCCCTCTTTCTCTTTCCCTCTCTCTCTTTCTCTTTCTCTCTCTCTCTCTCTCTCTCTCTCTCTCTCTCTCTATCTATCTATCTATCTATCTCTTTCCCTCTCTCCTTTATATAGATGTATTTTTTATTTGTTTCATTTTCATTATTATATTTAGTTTTTCTCCGTTTCCTCCTCCTCTTCCTCCCTCTATTTCGTCCGCTTCTTTATCCTCATCTTCTTCCAAATCATCCTTCAATGCTTTTAATTCTTCTTCTTCTTCTTCTTCTTCTTCTTTTTTTTTTCCATTTATCTTCCTTCTCTCCATATATCTTGATCGATTTTTTTTCTTCTAAAGTCTTTGATTCTTTCAGAAGTTTTAATGCGTAACTAATGACGTATTTCTTATACTCTCATTATAAAGATCTATCAGTCTATTCGTTAATCTATCTATGTCCTTTTTTATTATCTGAAATGGCTGTCTATTGATTCAAACATATATTGTTTTTAACTGATGTATAACTCTATATGAATCCATTTATATATTTACTTAGTTAACCAATCAAACTATCTATCAAATCAGCAACCTCAAGCAGGAACAGCGAACAATAAATCATGAAAAAAACGATAAATTTAGGTAAACGGATGAATCAGTTTGACATCCTAATTCATTTGCTCTTTTGTCGAATCATGTGATCGTTCAGGGTAACCGAGACAACCTTACATAGTTGAGGGGGAAGGGTTGAAAAATGGGGGAAAGGGAGGGAGAGAAGAAGGGGAGAAGAAGGGGAGAGGAAGGGGGGAAGGAAGGGGGAGGGGGGTAGTAGGAGGAGGAAAAGGGGGAGGATAGAGGGGAGAGGAAGGGGGGAAGATAGGGGGGTAGGAGGGGGAGGGGGGTAGTAGGAGGAGGAAAAGGGGGAGGATAGAGGAGGAGGAGGGGGAGAGGGGGAGAGGGGGGGAAGGTGATTGATCAAGTTTATCTCGAGTGCAAATAGAGTCACCCTTTCAAAGCCGGTTCTGTTCG
>BOPN01000405.1:137500-140000 GCA_017312705.2 Penaeus japonicus | reverse complement strand
GTGGTGACTTCACTGTAAATGTGACTGTGACTGGGAACATGACACTCTCACTGCGAATGTGGGTCCACATGATGTCTACTGACTTCAACATCCCTGGACTCAGCACGTAGATGACATAAACATCATTATGCATAGATTTAGTATAATTTCTTAATTAAAATCCTCGAATGTACATAATAGATGGAGATTAAGCTTTATATTTTTTAGCTGGGATGAAATTAGATAAAATGACATTCTCCTATCATAAAAAAGAAAAATGATAATGATGGGATGAGGTATGATAACAGAGAGAAGTAGAAGGAAGAAAGAGAAAGAGGAGATAGAAACGAGGAAGACAGAATAGAGAAAAAAGCGAAGAGAAGAACACATGAGAGAGAGAGAGAGAGAGTGAGAGAGAGAGAGAGAGAGAGAGAGAGAGAGAGAGAGAGAGAGAGAGAGAGAGAGAGAGAGAGAGAGAGAGAGAGAGAGAGAGAGAGAGAGAGAGAGAGAGAGAGAGAGAGAGAGAGAGAGAGAGAGAGAGAGAGAAATCTTATTATAAGTTCCAACATCAGTATTACCATTGCGTCCATTACCACACATAATTACTAATTCCATAGCCAGTGAATTCATTTTTGCATGATAGGGTGTCAATTAACGATGAAAAAAGAATTAAATTAAGAAAGAAATCGTTTTTAATCATATTCAGAAAGGATGTACTTCGGCTGAATTATGAAACCTTATGTTGCCTTTCACTACAGAGATATGTTATAGAAAGTAAAGATAACTCAATAGCATACCACATAGCTAACTCCTCCTCCCCCTACCTCCCCCCCCCCCCAACCCCCGCCCTCATCCCTCCTCCCCCCCCTCACCAGAAAAGCACGGGAAAAAAATATCAAGATAAAAATGAAAAAGCTCTGGCTAATACGGTTATCAATTCGACTGATTAGTGCTAATTGCATGCGTCAGATCCCACACCTCGGCAGAGAAAAATTTTAGGGAGAATATATCACCTCTCATTTATCTTTATATGGCTGATTACGATAAGACTTTCAACAGTTCGTTCCTGATTTATCTGGGGATTCGTTTGTTCAAATTGCAACGTGTATTTCTATCATTTCATTGTTGCATCATCGCGTTGATTTTTATGATGGTGTTATCGTTGTTGGTGGTATCGTATTTTTTTTTATTTTTTTTCATATATGTTGCTGTTGTTTGTTTATCGTTATTGTCATCATTTTTATCACAATTGGGAATACTTTGAGATAACTGTTCAAAATGTGCCTAGTAGGGAGGGCAAATTCTTGATCATACTGCATATAAACACATATGCATAGACATACACACACATGTACACACACACACACACACAAACACACACACACACACACACACACACACACACACACATACACACACACACACACACACACACACACACACACACAAATACGCATACATACAAACACACCACTACCACCACCATTTTTACCATAATCATAACTTTCTTTCATTCACGAATAATCCCTCCTCCTCCTCCTCCTCCTCCTCCTCCTCCTCCTCCTCCTCCTCCTCCTCCTTCTCCTCCTTCCTCCTCCTCCTCCTCCTCCCTCTTCCTCCTCCTCCTCCTCCTCCTCCTCCTCCTCCTCCTCCTGAAGAGGCTGAGATAGACCTAGCTCCAGATCTCCCAAATACTCTCCGAACTCTAGTCGAAGTCGCAATCCTCTGGGACACGTCGAGGACACGGGGCCAATCAGCTGCCCTGAAGGAGAGCGGACTATTGGATGGATGAAATACGAGATCCTTAAAGACGTCAGCTGCGGTGTCCCCTTGGGCTCGTCTTTCTTAAGATTGTTCTAATAAGTGCGATTAGGTTTGGGGGGGAGGGAGGAGGGTTGTGGGGGAGAGGAGGAGGGTGGGGAAAGAGGGGTGGGTAAGATGGAGTGGAGAAAGGGAATCTACGATTTTTTTTTTTTTTTTTTTTTGTGGGTTTGGGGTAGAGAGGGGGACGGGGTGAGGGGGGACGTACGGGAATCTTGTTCTTTCGGGGAGGGGGGGAGGGGGGGTGGGGTACAGAAGGGGAACGTACGAGAACCTTTTTCTTTAGGGGGAGGGGGGAGAGGGAGGGAAAGGGAGGGGGTAGAGAGGGGGAACGTACGAGAACCTTTTATTTTTTCTTTGGGGGGGAGGAATGGGGGGGGGGAGTGAGAGGAAATTTCTTTGGTCTATAATGAAGATTGGAAATGATGGTGGAAATGACAGGAATAAGGACCGTGATAGAATTGTGATTTACAAAAGTGAGAGATTTAAACAAGTAAAAAAGTAGAAGTCAGTGAAAGAGAACTAGAAGATAATGAAGACGAAGAACAGAGAGGTAAAAAGAAGTAAAAGAAGGAAAATTAATGATAGAAAGAAAATACGAAGTACCCTGTAAGATTGTCTCAGAGGATTGTGTTAATTGCAACGTTTCAATAGTGCATTCAGCAGTAGAAGTATCATTTAATAGAAGTATCTGAAATAA